>JBAKGM010000336.1:0-25119 GCA_037177215.1 Asparagus racemosus
GTACTAATTAGTCGGGGTTGGCAACCCCGACTAATTAGTTATATATTAGCAGCTGCAAACCTCTCCCCACTTCTTAATGCTGCTTCTTATTAGGCTACTAATTAGTCGGGGTTGCCAGGCCCGACTAATTAGTACAACAATTAACCAAAAGTGGGTCGATTTCTATAAATAAAAAGGGAGTGGGTCGGTTTTTTTTAAAAAAAACTTAAATGGGTCTATTTTAAAAAAAAGTTCTACAAAATATTCTATTTAACGTACAAATCATCCCACTCTCATGGAGATAATTTCCAGAGGACTCCTCAAAAAATTTTGGGGGATTTTGTGAAATTCTACCCTATTTAAAACGCGGCCGCTAGGGTGGCCCACCCCCTTGTTCGGACGCGGCCGAATCTCCCACGCCCCACGCCACCGACCGCGCACCTCCTCTCGCGCGAACAACGTGCCTCCCCCGCAGCGGCACGCGCCCCGCGCGTGTCCCCCGCTTTCCCGCCACGGGCCTACCCCCTCCCGGCCCCGCTCACCCATTGACCGCCAATCCCCCGCATCCACGTCATCCGGGTCCCACGCCTACAGGCCGCCACGTCGGACAAAGCGACGCCGCTCGAAGCAAGCTCCCCCCCATTTCCTATCGCGTGCACGGTTAAAACAAAAAAAAAGCCTTCTTTTCTCGCTCGTATAAGAGGGAGAAGAAAGAGGCCGAGGAGAGAGGGAGACGAATACGGGGATCGAGCTTAGCATTCTCTCTCTATTCTTGCTCTCTCTATAGAATCGCAGATCGTCGACCGCAATGGCGGCGTTCTCGGCTTTGATGGGCTCAGGCAACGCCCTGTTGGGACTCAACAAAATGGGGAAGACTTCGAGCTCTTCCACCATCGATCGAGATACGCTCCCTTCTTCTTCTTCTTCTTCCTCTCTGGGGACGATGAAGATGCCCAGGGTCAAGATTGGGTCCGCCCCGTCGCCGAATTTGGGTCGAGAGGATCAATTGATGGCGGCGGTGGCCGTGTTTGATTACAAGAAGATGCAAGAGGAGGAGGAGAAGAGGGTTTCGGTTACTGACGAGGATATGGATCTCTGGATTCAGCAATCCATTGGAGAGGTACCCAAGATTTCGCCCTCTTCATTTAATTTTGTTTTAGTTAGATAAATTAGGTGTCGTTATGAAGATCAATTTAGCAATTTTCAAGATTTTAAATCCCCCCAAAAGAGCCTCCACTGCATTATCCTAGAACCCCTTTTAATTTTTTGGGATTATTATCATGAAACCCCTTTGTTATGTCAAATTTTATGACTTATTCAAGAATACAGACACTAGGAGTTAAATAAAAATACGTGATCATGAGCTGCAGGGTGCCCATTTTGATTGATAACTCAACCATCTTCCATGTTTTTTTAAAAAAAAAAACATTGAAATGATGTCTAAGGATTTGAGATATCAGCAAAATAATATTCATATGGAATTCCTATTGATTGAATGATGATATATTGAAGCTCATGCAACCGACAAATAACATTGAAATTCCTGCTGAAACATAGAATTTTGGAATCAAGTCGTTAATCATTTTATTTTTCCCTGCAGATTGTGAGCAACATCGGTGGAGCCCCATTACTAGTCCAAATATTCTCCCAAGGTCCTTCGGTCCTCAAACTCCAAAAAGAGAAAGCCTCTCCAAATACCTGGCCTCTCGTAAAAAAGAGTTGGACACAAAACAGTTCGGTACCCGATGGGCTAATCCTAGTCGAAGAAATCAAGGACGACGAAGATAACAACAGCGAAAACAATGGCGAGAGCCGAACATGGGGTTTAGTGGTTCAGGGGAGGGGCATGGATTGTGCTGCTTCGTGCTACATTCTGAATACTTGCAGAGTGAGGTCAGTTGGAGGATTTTGTACCCATTTCTGCTTGGTTAGAGCTAAATGTTTCGGTGAGAGTTTAGATAAGCAACTGAGAAAAGCTTGGTTGCAGGGGAGGTAGTGTATAAGTTTGTTTATGGATTCATCAGGATGGATGTGTTGTTCATTTGTTGCAAATATTGAAGTGTACAGATAGAATTATTTGATTAATAAAAGATGCAAATCTGTGGAGAAATATATATATGTTTTTGTTTGCAGAGACTCACTGGATTCCTATAACATTTTTCTTTGATACCCATTTGTATACCTTCATCAGGATGGACTTCCATCTACACTATTGCTCATTGGATGTAATATTGAATTGCACAGTTTAAATTATTTGATTAATAAAGATGCAAATTTGTGGAGAATATATAAAGATGTTTTCTGCAGATGTCACTTGATTCCTATAACATTTTCTCGGATACATATGTGTTTATGTTTTATGTTTCTGGAAGAAGACCCTAGTATATTTGTGGGTTATAGTTGCGCTCTATGTGTCAGTTTTGATTAAATTCAAAATTTGCTACTACTCTTGGATAAGTTATTTGTGGCCTGTATTCTGATTGACATTGTTCACTAGTTTCACTACTGAATTTTACAGAGAATTATTTGAATAATGAGAACGCAAATTTGTGGAGAATTTATATACACATTGGTGTGCAGGACGGAACACTTGATTTCTAGCTAACATTTTCTTGGATTCTCTTTTTCTTGGATGCTCATGTGTGAATGTTTTCTGTGTGGGGGACGAACAGCCTTTAAAATTTGTGGCTTGTGATGATAGATCGTGCCAATTGATTTCCATGCAAATTTGCAGTTTGATTGATGCATCTATATAAGTTATTAGTCTATTATCAGATTTCATGTTGTGAATTTATAATATGGTTTAGTTATAACGTATCATGTCATCTGTAGGTTCTCCAAGGAACAGATTGGGCCCTTGCAGATTATAATTCTCCTTCGTGCTCACTGTCATGTTTTTCTTTTCCATACTATTGAATTATTGTACATGTGCTCATAGTTGCTCTTCATGTGATATTGTGGAGAAACAAATTTTTTAAATTTCAAAAATTATTTTCACGTGATCTTATGCAATCAGTCAGATATCGGCTCATTATTACGGTCAAAAGTATCATTATGAAACAATCAGTCAAATATTGGAAGGCTCTCCTCTCTTATTTCATATACTGATATTTATACATTTTGAGTCAAATATTTGTAGGCTTTGCCCGTATCTTAATTTGACTAGGTCTTTAGAAGCTCTTGCTTTACTATTCAATGCCTTCATCCTCATTTTGACTGTTGAACTGGTCTTCCTTTATTCATTAAGACTCGGAAAGCCTTTTCTTTCAATACTATTGACTTCCATTTCTCATCATCATCAAGGGTGGAAGTCAATTTCGCCAGGCTCTTGGCTCTGTTAATTTATTGACAAATAAATTATTTCAGGAAATTTCCAGTTCATTTCTGCCATAGTACACGCTTAATTTGTTTGGTTTTATTTTATTCTTAGTAAACCAAGTCCTACAAAGCCATCATAAAAGAAAATAACATCTTTTCAGTAATTAAAATAGCAATCTTCCAATCAAGTAAAATAGCATCATAACTTATCGACCCTCATTTCAGCAGACAGAAATAAACTAAGGATTTCAACAGGATACCTTAAATTGGTTTTTGCCAAAAGCACACCAGGAATACTGAACAGATACAAAGCTCTTGAATCATAGTATTTTAACTTTTAATAAAGTTAAGTTATAGCTTTGTAGTACATCATGACGGTGCATAACTTATCCCTTAATCAAAGAGGAACAAACACAGCTCACTCTCATTTCAGCAAACAGAAATAGATTCATAATTCAACACAAGACCGCAAATTGCTTTTTTGAAAGCACAACTTGAATACTCAAAACACATACAAGAGTCTTGTGAACCAAGATAGTATATCTAGTCATGACAATGTATCTTATTAACCTGTCTTCAAGTTTTTTTTTTTTTGGGATTAAACAGGATAAACTTCAGAAAAGTAAACATATTTACACATGCTTGCTTGATCCAAGAGCTGCCAAAAACTCTCGCTGTTCGATAACAAGCTTCTATTATTTCTTTTCATCATCATCATCTAGTAACCGCCCTGAATAAAAGCACTGAGCCGATTCAGCTCCTCACGATGCTCCCTCACCACTGCGCTGACAACATCCCCAATTGAAACCATGCCAATCATTCCCTTGTTATCAATCACAGGTATGTGCCTGATTCGATTGTCTGCCAATAACAATCACTGAACAGTCAGAGATTGACTGTTTCTTGAAACTTAACAAATAATTAGCGTGAAAAAGAGATGATATACAAACCTGTCATTAGTTGCATAGCCTGGAGAACTTTGGTATCAGGTGTTACAGTGATCAGCTTGTTCTGTATGTGCACATGAGAATTTAGAAGGGTCAGTAAAAAATAGTCTAGAAATGTCTAGTATTGTATCAAAACTCAAAATTTTTGGTGAAGATTGAGGGATGCAATCTTATATTTGAACATGTCCCTGCAAGATGAGCATCCTTTTCACAGGACCGAAACCCAAGCTGTTTTGCATGGTAGGACCCCCCCCCCCCCCCGGCGCCCTCTTTTTCTGTATCCGCTATAAAAGTATGTTCAGTAGTATTTGAACTTGGGTTGCTCTAATTATCACCGTGAAGGTAGAGGATTATAATTTTATATTCAAAACATAAAGGAGCAATTAACAGATTGACAGTGAGCATGGAGGTTATGTTGATTGCATGAATAATGTAAATATGATGATAATAATAATAATAATATTTGCACATAGCACATTCTAAAGCACAGAAGTTTGCCAGTACCTCCTCTGTCATGATATCCCCAACGTTGGTTGACTTGGATGATCTTCCTTGCACAATGATTTTCCTCAGATAATCTGAAATTGCAACAATAAGATTAGCTGAAATACCTACAAAGTAATTTATCCTAGATTGAAATCAGTGTTTTAAAGGGGCTGCGCCCAGGGGCGGATCTACCTTGGATGAAGTGGCGTCACGAGACACATCTTCATCCAAACAACTTCATCCAAGGGAAACTATTCTTCCCATGTAATAGTATGTATAGTCATGACTTGTTATAGCATCAAACGTCACCTATTCAACTCCTAATTAACAGAATCAAGTAGAAATGCTACACAATGTGTACTAGAGAACAACATTTGTGATACTCTACTTATTTCCATAGAGAAATCTAAAATAGGTGGGACCTGAGTACTATCCTCATGTAATGAGATAAGAAGTTGGGTTCAAAGTTTTTCAAATATATACCCTATGAGTAGGAGTTATGAAAGTGCAATTATGTACTTCATAGTATTACTAGTAAAGCAATTCCAAAATATGGCAACTCCCCGAGACAAGTGAAAATTTTATAATTACTAATTATATGATGACACCACTTTCCAGAAATCATGGATCCGCCATGGGCTGCACCTGAGGCGCTCAGTTAAGGTGTTTAGGCAGATCAGCCAGGCAGTAGCTTTGCAAGGGCGAGCATATAAGGCCTTGTAGGAGCGGAGGCAGGCATTTCCCTTTCCCAGGCGAGGCGCTTAGGTGTTTCCAAGAAATGTTCTCAATTGAGTACATTTTCAAGAAATGTTACCCTTGATTTATTTCCCAGTAGCGCCTCCCCTGAGCAGAAAAAAAAACCCGCCTAGCTGATCTGCTGGGCGATGACTTTCCTTGGAGTACCTCACCACAGCGCAAAACACTGCTTGAAATGTTTCTTCGTTTTCTCGGATTACATGACGGTGTATGCATGTACAAGTTTTAGATCAAGCCTAGACATAATTAGTTGCTTAATAGAAAAGGTGATCCTCAAGAACAAAAAGGTCATTGAGTAGTATTTAGCCTAGTCCTCATAGGTTTAATCTAATAAATATCAACAAATTAGCTGACTAGTGTACATGTGTATAATCATCGAAATGTTCTCAGCATACAGTTCTGAGGCGGTTCATAAAACTAAGTCCCAGATTGAAAAAATTAGAAGAAGCATTCTGCATATTAGAAAGGCTAAATTGCACAAAAATACCTTATGTTTCACTCATTTAGCACTTATATGCTCAGTTATTTTTCGGAGCATTTATATACCTCAATTGTTTAAAATTAGCACTTTAGTACCCTCTGTTACGCAAATGTAAAAATTTTCTCACGAAAATTCTCATATAATATTCACATATTAATTTTCGAGCTTTTTAGTTATTAATATTTCTTAAATTTACCATTAATCCTACCCTAATTCTGATTTGAACATATTTTGATTTTATTTAAAAAATAAATTTTAAATAGATTTAACAATATGTTCAGCAAATTTAATAGTTAGAAAGTTACAAAATTAGCATATGAATGTTATAGGAGAACCTTCAAATGAAAATTTTCACGTTTGCATAACAGATGGTACTAAAATGCTAATTTTAAACAACTTAGGGTATATAAATGCTCCAAAAACCAACTGAGGATAAATAAATACTAAATTAGTGAAACATAAGTTATTTTAGTGCAATTTAGCCTATTAGAAATTGGTTAACCAAATATGAAGAGTATATATGTATGTATAATCATGCATTACAGGATAAAACTGCATCTGTTTAATAACATCATGGAATTATTTTTTTTCTTGAGTACTGAACTTGCCCTTACGTAATTGATTTTAAAACAAAAAGTGAGATTTTGACCATACTAATAACTTAAGCAGGCACTGGGGTTCATCAGTGCAAAAAACAATTGAGAAGATGTGCATTGTTGGTTTTCTTTATAACATCGTGATAAATCTTATAAGAGACAAAAATGGTGTCGAGGACTTAATTAGTCAAAAAATTGTGATTATGCTTATGGTTACTTTATATGAACTCTACATGCCGGTGGATTATTGCACGCGTGGCAGGAAACCTACTCAACAGGACCATGGCTGCCTAAACCCCTTAAGAGCCATGCATTTATACAAAGAACAGACTCAGTATCATATGTTGTTGATACAAAAGCTGATCAAAAAAGTTTATGTCACTATAGAAACTAATCTAGCATCCAGTACACTCAAAAAATATGCCAAAATTGTACTGCTGTTACCTCTCTCGGTAATAATTCCGGCAATTGATTTCTCTTCTCCGGGTTTTACCACCACCAAAGCACCAACATTGTGCTGAGTCATCTGATAATATCAACAAAAGTGAAGTAGTTCAAGCTCAATCAAGCATTATTTGTTAAAAATATTCAATATTTATACTAAAGGAAAAATAATACATACAGATTTCACAGCATCATAAACACTATCTTCAGTAGTGCACCATAACCAAGAACCATCAGCACTCTTCCCTTTCGATTTCAAAATGTCTGAAACTTTTGTGCTTTCAAACCCATGCTCTTCAAGTTTAGCAGAAGTTGCTGACTCTGAGCGTGAAAAGATAGCCGGTTGAATCACTGGATTTAGAATACGAACATGTTGAAGGACAGCAGACCTTAGTACATTTCCACGTGATCGGATTGCTTGAATTGCGCCTTGCATTTTTGCTGAAAGAGATTATTATACCATTATCAGACTTCATGGGATTCTTAAAAATAGGTAACTATGAAAAATAGGGCTTCTAAAGCCCTAAATGACCATTTAGCAGCGACATGCATTTGCAAAGAAAACAATAACCTAATTTGCAGTTCTCCTACTGTCAATATAATGATTTCCTGCATTCTAACAAGAAAGCTATAACTTCAGCATGCATCCAAGTCTGATGATTTTGCAGCAATTAAAGAGTTTAAAAATGTGCAACAATGGTTTGTAAATGATGCCGGAGAGAAGGTTAAGAAGAAACTATATAAAATTACATTATTATTATATTGTAGCGCTATAGCTACTTCCGAGAATTAGTTAACCATTTAGTTGAGTTAATGGTAATGCTCCTCAATTTCCAATAATCCCATTTGCAATAATCACACAATGGCAATTTAGAGTCTAAAAGTCACAAACTATAGTGCTGAAGAACATATCTCCGTGTACGTTAATCTCATTCCACAGCATCTACCATCATTCAAAACTAAAGATTGCCTCAACACTCACCAAACAAAAGAAATCCTAAACCACGTGTATTAACTTGAGCCACAGTTAATGTTCACTCTATCATGATTCCATTTACATTTTTGCTGGATCCTCTTCGTGAAGATCCCTAATCAGCACAGCGACCTCCCTGAAAACCAACAAAATACCCTTGTAGCAGCTCATCTTGCATTTGATTTATCACCTAGAATACCATTTCTAGTCCCCACAAAGCACTCAGATCATTTGGGGGAAAAAAATTCTATTTCATATACAAAAAAATTTGAAATGATCTTTTGACTATGTAAAGGAAGTCCTCAATGAACATCCGAGAGAAGTTTTCATGAAATATCGACCACATCACTCTCCATTCCTCGCTCTTTTACCTTCATACATGATACATTCCACATTATTCTTGATTTTTCTTACTAAACTTTTATTGCACGCTATCAAAGAAGATTTACCAATTGTTAGCTTGCTACATCACAAAAGAATTCGTATACACTTACACTCCATCTATGCAGACCAACTTCTACAATCATAACTGTCCAATAAAATCCAATAATAATAAAAGCTAGATGATTGTGATCATTATTATATAACTAAGATTCTCACTTTTCACTGAAAACATATCATAATCGTCCATAAATAACAAATTGTTGCAATTTAGTAAGTGATCTCTACTTCATAGCTTCAGAGAGAAGGATCCAACTCCAAATCCATCATCAAACAAGTTAAAATAGAAGCTACTAACTAATCTATATCTACTCATTTTTTAATAACAAATAAAGTTCAAACAATTCCTCAGAATAAATTTTTTTTTGGGTTCAAAATCTCAATATTTGAAGACATGCAACACTATGCAGCACATAAATAAAAATTTCTACTAAACCAAAATTTGAGCATAAATAGACCAAAGATACAAACCTTTTACCAGTGAGGGGAGATGGCGGCTTGAAGGATGGAAAATCCAAACCCTAACCCTAACTCTCTCTCTCTCTCTCTCTCTCTCTCAGTCTCTAAAAGCTAGTACTCTTTATTCTCAAAATAAAGGATAAATCATATATATAAAATAATATAGTAAAAGACGGTGGGTTTGGCTTATTATCATTGGATATGGTGAAAGTGGGCTCCACTCACCGGTGTCTTGTGTCTATCCACGTGGAATCAGCACCTAAGCTACGTTACCGATGGACCGCACAATACGGTTTTATTACAACCAAAATAATTACGAAGGAATAAAATAGGACAATTTTTTAAAAGGGCTATTTTTGCTAAATAATTAGTAAAACTGATGGTTTTGCTAATTATTTAATAAAACCAACCAAGCTAAAAAAAGGTTAATTTTGTAAAAATAGTGTTTCGAAATATACCGGACTAGTAGTCCCGTATGTTTAGTGGCCAGTAATCGGCCACTAATCTCGTACAACCAAAACGCACGGGACTATTAGTCACGTACGTTAAACAGAGACTTGGCCAGCCAAATCTCTGCTGCCCAGCAAATCCACGGGACTAGTAGTCCCGTGGATTTGTTGGGCCTATATAAGCCCAGCTATAACCAAAAATTAGGGCACAGCCTCCTCTCTCTATCTCTCCCGAGATCCCAGCCCTCCCCAATCCGATGTTACTCCACCCTCTCCCAATCTCTCTCTCCCAATCTCTCTCCTTCAATAACCCTAACCCCATGCCATCTATTCTCTCCAAAATCACCTCTTTCTCCCTCAATTTTCTCTCCAAAACCAATAATAGGTCTCGTTGTCCATCAAGTAGAGGTACATAGCAATTAATTGGTAATATTTTTTCTATCTCTATTTTTCATTGTTATTATAGGCTGATTTAGTACTATAGTCTTATTGATTCTGCAGGAACTAATAAGTTAACAATTATATGTGTAGGTATATACATTATGCTTCCCGGGCCAGTTGGTTAGGACGTCCTCTACGATCAGTCACGACACCGTTTAGAGAGTATAATATTTACATTGGTAATAATTCTTATATTTTTAGTCATAAAGTTTTTGAAGTTATAGTCAAATATTACTTATACATTGTTATATTCTAAATTTTTTTTCATTGTTATGTAGAGAGGACCGGAGCTACTCAAGATTGATCATAGCCTCAGACATACGCGTTGGCCACTTGAAGATTCGCATATGATTGCTTTAGTAGCCCAAGCCGGTTTTCTCACATGCTCAAAGTTACGGTGGATGAAACTCGGTTGGGCACTACTTAATGCATTGATGGATAGATGGAGATGAGAGACTAACACTTTTCATCTATGTGTCGGCGAGACGACTATTACTCTCCAAGACGTAGCAGTGATCCTTGGTCTCCGCATTGATGGCCATTGTGTTACAGAGACTGATAGACATGTGTGGCATCGAGCTTGTGATGAGTTGTTAGGACTATCTCTGAAGTCCTTGCTCGGGGGATATATTAGATTAAAGTTGCTAAAAGAAAATTTTGCAAACCCCTTGCGAAAAGATGCATCCCAAGTCATGATCCAGTAACATACTCGTGCATATATTTTACACATGATCGGGACACTTCTTTTCCCTGATTCAAGTAAGTATAAAGTACATTTGAGGTAAGACAACTCGTTATTCATACAACGCACTATATTGGTCGGGATTTTGTTAGATTTTTACTCATTATTCATAAAATACGGCTAAATGCATTTGCCATGTGTTAGGTGGTTACGGCCTTTCCAGGACTTCGACAGGTGGGACATTATCATGGGGTAATGCTGTTTTCACATAACTATATAGGGAAATGTCTAAAGTTGATTTTATGCAAAATAAACAGCTTAAGGGGTGTTTGACATTGTTACAAGTTTGGACATGAGAGAGATTGGTTTTGAAACCAAGATTATGTGAGATGAGAGTTTTAGATGGACAGATTCCACTGGGTAGCAGGTATATGATTTTGGATCTAATTAAAAAAATTAATATTAAATTTTAAATTTAGAATTAGAATCCAACCTTCTATCATACATGCAGTTGGAACATCACTAAAGCAGATGATGAGGCCCCCGTAAGACAATTAGATTTTTACAGAGGCGAGCTTGACCGGATAAAAATTTATTAGGTATCGAATTTTAATTTAAGTCATTTTACACTACTGATATATTTTAAAGAGTTACTAATGTATGGAATAATTTGTAGTTCGAGTGGCAGCCATACGGACTTTTCCTACCTTGTTTACTACTGATTTGCATGGAGGGACATGGTATATGAAGATCCAGAGTTCCCCTCGATTTGCTTTGAAATTGTGGAGATGCACGTGCAGGATCGTGCGCTTAGACAGTTTGGTTTCGCACAGCATGCTCCATAAGTAAAGAAAGAATAGAGAAAAAGGCGTTGAAGGGTGGGCATCAGATTTACTGGCCACTTGTGCATAATCAGTACATTGCTAGATGGAATGAGCGGCCTGGGAGCATCATCGAGCAGCTTCATCCTTTGACGGAGGAAGTTGATTATATAAGTTGGTATTGGGGGATTACTAGAAGATGGATAATCACTCAAACCACGCCTCTGGTCGATGAAATTGAGATACGTTCCCAACAAGCAAGATATATACCAAGGGGTGTAGATGACAGAGAATGGGTAAGTAAATTGCGCAAATTTGAATAGTATTTTTAATCCATTGTTAGCTTTTGTTGCTTGTATATGTAATTGTATCTTTTAATGTAATTGTAGATAGACGCTATAGATGAGATAGAGGGGATTGCAAATGAGAGCATATCAACCGTCAGAGGAGATTCAGTACATGTATCGGTATTGCAGCGGATAGTGAGGAGGGTTCGTAAAGTTCTTCATCGAACTCATGAGGATCGGCATGAAGGTCACGAGCAGATGGCGCATGAGGAGAGGGTATATGCATGGCGATGAAGACGAGGTGGATCTTGCTCACATGACAATGAAGCTGGTTCGTCACAGCTCCACACATAACTGGAGAGCGAGCACGTACAAGCTCAAGTCGAAGAAGGACGCCGACGATCTGAGCGGGTACGAAGAGGGAGACAACCGGGGAGGGGCAGACTTTTTGGTTGCATGTGATAGTTTATTAGTTTTTCTGCTTAGACTATATTTGTTGCATGGATAGACTTGATACATTTGGATTTTGTCGTATTGATATGTATGTGACGCATCTATTGTGTTGTGATGTTGTGAATTGATTAAATGTGTTTTTATCCAGTGTTTATTTCTTAAAGTTTATAACTTATACAAATATTATACTATATAGCAATGTATATGAAGTAGATGCTATATTTTTGTGCAAGTTTTGGTCAAAAAGCAAGCTTAATAGCCCCGTGCATGTTTTGTGCATGTTTGCACTCTGCCCAGCAAATCCACGGGACTAGTCCAGCAAATCCACGGGACTAGTCCAGCAAATCCACGGGACTATTAGTCCCATGGATTTGCAAGGCCGTAAAGACTTGGTTGGCTTAGTAGTCTCGTGGGTTTGCTGAGCCGCAGAGACTTGGTTGGCGAAATCTGTTTAACACACATGATTAGTAGTCCAGTGCGTTTTGACTACAGTCCAGAAAACCCACGAGACTACTAGTCCCGTTGGTTTTTTGATAATATATTAGTGGCCGATTAGTGGCCACTAAACATACGGGAATACTAGTCCCGTATGCTTCGAAACACTATTTTTGCAAAACCAACCTGCTTGCCAAAAAGAGGTCAGTTTTACTAAATAATTAGCAAAAAGATCGATTTTGCTAATTATTTAGCAAAAATGGCATCTTTTGAAAAAAAACTCCTATATATCATTGGTAAGATTTATCTACAACAACAAAATAGGCTGAGTTATGTCCTCGGAAAGATTTCAGAAATTTAACAAACTTGATGTAAGGATGAGAATTTTTCGAACAAATAATGCATTCAACAAAGCCTATAAATTTCATCCATGCACATGATAGACTAAACTTAGACAACTTTTGTCTAGAAAATCACAACGGAACAAACGACTGAAATGCGAACAAAGATGGCCAAGACTTCTTTTAGCATTAATTTAGTAGAAATTTTCTTGTAGCCTTATTTATTAAATGCAAATTACTAACTGGGGATTGTTTGCTTTTGGAATCCTTTTAGAACATAATTATTAGGATTTTTTTACTTTTAGTATGACCAGATTTTTTGTCTTATTAAGGACTAGTTTCTTGGTAAACACGTTTTGCATGACTACAAAATATCAGTTTCTCTTCAATAAACAGGAGAGAGATGTTTATTAAAGAAATTCTGATTTTTAATCCTGTGATGCAATCATGGGCATGAAGCCCTAGTTTACAAAGGGCGAACCAACAAAAAAAGGGGCGAAACGTTGTTTGGTATGAAGTCGTTAATCCAGACACAAGTCAAAAACTTATCCTTCCTTCCTCCCTCCCTCGTTCATGTGTGTGCAGCAAAAGGCAGCTAGCTAAGTTGCATTGGACACTCGTAGGATATATCCGTCTACTTATTCAAAATTGTTATATAGAACATGTTTTTCCAATGAAGCTTTGTAATCAAGTAAAACCAACAAGGACTGTGGAAGAGGGAAAAGAGCAACTTTTTCCCCTAAAAAATGCATGAGATTGTGGGAGATCAAAGGCTTCATCATGTAAAAGTTAATGATGCAGACAAAATGTTGGAGAGAGGAGGGAAGAATGACTTACTTGGAACCATGGGTAAAAGCTTTTATAACCTTCACACAGAACTTCAATATCTATATTGCTTGGAAGCATTTAGCAAGTAGAAACTCAATATCTTCATTTAACATATATTTTCTGTGTGTGGCAGGAAGTTGCCCAAATTATGCTTATAGGAATGGAATAAACTATTTGCAATTTTCTTTTCTTAAAAAGAAGTGAGCACAGTGTTCTCTGCTGTCACAAGAGGCATAAATTTTTTTTTTCATTGATCTGTGAATAAAATTTTCAGAAGGGTTGGATTTAAAATCCTTATTCCTTTGTCATTAGATTTTCAGTGGGAGACTTAAAAGGTTTTAGATCCTTCAACACATACGAAAGTCAGATGATCATTGAAAAGAAACATAGTACTGAACTCTTCATTTCTCCTAAATAATGCTGTGCCCTTCAAGTCATTTACGTGAAAAAAAATGAATTATAAATAAATTGCCACTATCCTAATTTGTAAACTATATTGATGTTATCATTCTCCTAATTTCAATTACAAAGACTCAGGACTAAGATATTTTAAATTTAGATCTTGCATTGATGAAATTCCCTTCATTTCTCACGAATTCTCAAACGCAATCAGATCAAAACTAAAGTAACCCAATTGAGATTGACGGAAAAAGATCAAACCTGAACGATGAGCGGCCGAGATCCCGGGGTCTTTTCCTGCGTGGTGACCAAAACGAGGAACAAGAGGGATCCCAATCCAATCAATAACAACCAAATCCAACCCGATGAAAGCCATCGCCTCCTCCCTGGCCTCCTCAAATCGAAACCTCTTCTCCTCATCTCTCAGAATTTGGGGCTGAAAATATCATTTCTCGCCTCAAAAACCCTAAATCGCCGACGAAGAGAACTGAGTCGATCCAGAGCACCGAGAGACAGCTGAACCTGTAACTCCCTCTCTCTCCCTAAAGGGAATTTGCACGGTGATCGCAGTTGGCTGAGAGAGAGAGCTCGAGGGTTTGAGAATCAAATCTCCGAGTTTGAAGTGGACGCGGAGTTTTGGTTGATCTTAATTTGGAGAAATGTTGAGGGGTTCGGTGCATATGTGTATAACCAATCATCATTATTTTATCTTTTTGTTTTGCTAGTAGCCTAGTAGCAGGCCGACAGCTGATAAATGATTTCTTTGTTTTTTGCCACGATTGAGCACGTACAATGCACGTGAAAAGGCCCTTTAGTAGAGATCGGTGGTCGTCATGTGCTATGCAAACAGATCACGTGTGAATCGCAAAATATCACATCTAGGTTCGGTAAATAATAAATATAATGCATAGTCCATATTTGTCAAAATATATCATACAAATTCGATCATCTTACTGATAAATATATCCGAATATCATGTAGGAACTCAAACATTCCACATCCTTCAATTTTGTTGCATATTAAAGGATAATTATCTGATTTAACAATCAACAGTTTGTAATTATGACACCATTTCATTGCCAAAATACTTCTATTAGATGAAAGAAATCCACTCGTTGAACAATATCTAAGTTGACATTTGAAAACTATTTCTTCAGAATGATAATAAGTCTTCAATTTGAATGTTCAATTACAAACTCAATTTGAAACTCTTTTAAGTTTCTTAAATAAATATATATTATATTACAAAATATTATAAAAAAAGGATAAAACTATAACACAACCATCTGTAATATCAGCGAATGTAATGATTAAAATGTACATATAAATATTTATTAAGGGTGTGTTTGACAACCCTTATAAAATTGGATCAAGATCTATCCCGACTCAGTTTTGTTTCCTTAACCAATCCCCTTGATGAAAAAAAAACTAGTTTAGGGTTCACTTTTTCACCTAGGACCCACAATTATCTCTAGAAGAGAGGTTTTTCACCTAGGACCCACAATTATCTCTAAAAGAGAGGTAAAGCCAAACCCAGTCTCATTTTAGGAAGTAGTCGAACAAGCCCTCAGCAAACAATTAAAATATGAGCACACCCTTATTTAATTCATTTAGCGTGAAAATAGCAACAAAAAAAAGTCAAATGGTAATCCAAATACTCAAGACAAACAAATATCAATGGTCTTAATCATCATTCGTTGAGCTTCCAACCCTAGAGGCAGTCATAATATGGACAGAGAACTCCCTGAGGACTAAAATTACTAGACTCATGCTGATCTTTTACAAATTTTCAGCCTTACAGCCAATGTCATCTTGTCAGTATATCTACAGTCAAGATATACAAAATGCTCTCTAACTCCAGCAGAAATAAGAAATAGAGGAAGTCATCTTCCATCTCATTAACACAGCAAAAGAGAACATAAATCAACAACCAATCTATCTACAAACATCAATTCTACCTTCTTCCTCTACAAACATCATTGATAAGTGGCGGTCATGTCAAAGTATGAGAACTCATCATTGTTTAATGGCCTTCTCTCTTCTTCCCACCTCAGAATCTCTCTCGCATACCGAAGTGTAGCATCAACAGATTCTGAATCCAAACCTCTCGATGAAGTAACATAAAGTTTTTTCTCTGTAACTGAAGCAAATAGCCTCTTGAACTTGACAGCAACATAATGAAAAGCCTGCTCAGCTTTTGTGGCATCACCGTTGAACTTTCTGCTGTTGTTGCTTAGACGTTGGCGGCTAGAAATGGGACTGAAGTCATTGAACCAGTCACATAATGTTAAAGGAGTTGTTTCAAGTTTCTGCTCAAAAAGATCGAATTTGTTGAGAACTAAAAGGAAATCCATGTGTTTGAAGGTATGATGAGTTACGATGCTCTCAAAGAGCCTCTTGCTCTCCATCATTCTGTTGATGGAGACTCCATTTGCATCTTTGTAGAAATCACTGTAGTCGCTTAAGGCTACACAAAAGATGACGACCCGGACATCTTCAAACATATCCAGCCATTTGTAGTTCTCGCCTAAGCCCTTTGGAGGAAGTCTAATGAGCTGATACCTGCAATATATGAACATTCAAAAATTATTATAAAGAATAATAGCACTTCGTATCCCTTTCCCAACCTTTCTCAAATGTACAAAATCTGCAACATAAGTTCAGATGTCATATGAATGTATACCAAGGGACAGCATAGTTACTGTTCTATTTTCTTTACCATGGGTTTGCAATGGTCTCATATATTCATTGTTATTAAAGTTGAAGAAAAAAAAGGGGGGTGGGGGGAGTCGCCAGTGTGAACACCACACAGAAAGAAGACACGACAGGTGCATATAATTGAGTCTGCATCTAATGAAATCTGAGGAATGACAAATACTATTGATATCATCTCCACTTGATTTAGTGCAAATAATCTATGCAGCCAGACAACTTTGTCATCTGCTTGTGTTGGACAGATATTAGACGCTGAAACTTTTTCGACAATCCATAAAGAACTTTTCAAAATGTGCTTAGTATTATAATATATATTTACATTTCAAGCACTTTTGGACTCTTTTTATATAGATTTTCTTGCACTCACTAAATTTACTTAGTTCATACTAGTTGCATAGCAAGATTTGTGTCAGTATCCTGCACGTGTTGAAAACCATATTTTTACAGTTCTATACATATTTTTTCATTTCAGACACTTTCAGTCTCTTTCAGACATAGATATGCTTGCACTGACAAAAATTACTTATTTCATGCCAATTGCACGGGAAGATACGTATCAGTATCCTGCATGTGCTGAAAATTATATTTTAGGAAAGATACCAAAAAGTAGCTTGTATACAGTTATGATAATTTTAGGCTATATTTCAACATGAGAAGTGAGATACACTGCATTATCCTACAGAAAGACGAAGAGTGAAGGCCCAGTACAAATCCCAAACAAGGATAATATAACATTATTATCTTGTCCATTATTAGGAATAAGACGACCTGTCTGAAATTTCATGGCTTTACATGTCTGTTATGCATTTCTTCTGAAGGATAACATATGTAATGATGTGCTCTACTTGTACACATTCATATAAAATATGTTGTCATGCTGTGTTCTTTCTTCCCTACCCTTCAAGGAATTGCATGTTTCATCTAATCATCTTAACCTTAACCTTAATGTGTCATGTATGTGACCGGTGTCGGGCTCAAACTATCTCTCAAGCAATTGGCTGAATTTACAGTATGGAAATCAAATTTGGGACTGAGCATTGCCGCATCAAAATTATAACAAATAATGCGTGCACGTGCACGTGTGGAAGGGGGGAAGAAAACAATTCTTCTACTTCAAATTTCTATTTTTGAGGAGAGAAAGACTACAATGATCACGGTAAAATTATAGCCTGAACTTTATTCCCAGTGTTCTCGCACTCCGCTTTTAAATTACCAAACAAGAGAAATAATTCATTTCTTTATTTCAGTTTGTCAATTGAAGAAAAATAAATAAATAAACATTGCCATATGCAGCCAGTGACCTAAAAGACTTGGCTAGATCCCACTCTCTTATTTTTTCTGAGTATCCCGAAACAGTCTTAGTGTATTTCCCCCATCCTTTTAATCACATAAAGATGACAATATCACTAAACTCTCCGGTTATGGCTGTTGGGGACAATTAAACCAGTTTCCTAACCTCTACTATCATATGTGGCCGATATATAATGGCCGAGATAAATTTGCACCAACCTTACTGCGTCCTGTTGGTCAGTATCATCACCACTTTCTTCAGAAGCTATCTTTGGAAACAAGAACTCTGTACATGTCAGTCCATTAGCTGAAGTTATTCCCTCCGCATAGAGAATATCCAAATCTGAAGGCTCATATTCCACCCTGGATATATCAACAACCTGCAAAAGTAGTATGCAACATCTCAGGGACCTAAAATAAGAAAATATATAAAAGATTAGAGGCTTTTATCAACCAGGCAGCTAGTCACCGATAAGGTTAAAGCTATAGAAGAGAATACTGTGGTTGATTACATGGCAGTCATATGAGTGAAAAGAAGAACCAATTAGAGTGAATACTCAGCTTCAAATATAAAGGAAACAATCCCAAGAAAGTTCCTATAAGATTCAGCTTGTTTATCTTCAGCAGAAGCAAGAGGGTCCCTTTTCATACTCAACAAATACCTGCATCCTCCCAGTTTACAACTTGAAATTCTTAAAATCCCTAAATCTGCATTGTGTTCCATAGTAAGAACACCATTTTTTAAACTCATTTGTACCCCCCCCCCCCAGGCGGCCGGTGGGGAATGCTGAGGATAGACTGATCAATAAAACAAATCTGATGCAGGCAGACTATCTTTGAGCATGAGGAAGTCAAGTTTTCAACTATTGTAACTTATCAATTTACTGGAAGGCTAGTATGCTTCATTCTGACTCAATATTTCTGAGTAGAAACCATAGTTCCACACTTGACCCAACATATGAAAATTTTTTAAACTAACTATGACATGATTAAATTTTGAAAAACTTCAAAGAAAAAGGAAAACAGAGTGAATAAAACACAATGTAACTTGGGGACCATATTATTTCATTTACTTTAAGGGTAAATTGCACATAAGCTCTCTCATCTATACCTGTAGTTGCACTAAACCCCCTTCAACTCATTTATTAGAACTCAGTTTCCCTCAATTCACCAGGAAGATGAGTATCGCATGCAATTTATCTTTCTAAAAAATGTCATTTCAGGGGTGCTCAGTGCTTGTAAATGAGTTTAGTGGGGTTTAGTGCAACTGGAGGTATAACGAGGAAGGTTAAGTGCAATATACCCTTTTTACTTTAAGTGGTCCTCTAAAATCAAACCTTACTGAATCTGCATGCATTTACGTTATTTAGATCTTGTAAATATTTTACATTTATTTAAGTATGTTACCTTACTTCTTTTTTTTTCTTTTTTTTTGGCCCTCCCAAAAAACACCCAAATCGTTTATGCAACAATTATGTAATAAGTACGATATGTGCTAGTGAATCGCGTACGTGCACATAGAGCATGTTGTGTCATTGCTCCCAATTCATAACCCACAACAATCTTCAGCTGCAAAGTAATAGGTGGACAGTTCTAGTATCTTAGTTTGGAAACAGATGAGCAAGTGTCATTTTTGTATTTACTGGACAGTCTGCACAGTTCTTTCAGCTATAACTAGTGTTCGATGTTTTAGCCATAACTTCTGTAAGAAAATTTCAAAAGAATATCCATTTGAAATAAAGTATCCAACACCCATTCCTATGATCTATCATCTAAGGGAATCCAGCAGTCAAGTCATTTAAAATCTTGAAAGATGGATCAACTTTTTTTTAACTAGTTTATTATACTTAGTTATCAAATGTTCAGGTTTAACAAATCAGACAAACAGGAGTTCAACTCTGGTTCCTATCTCAATTTCCTATACAAGAGTGCCATGTTCAACAAGATCCTACACATCCCACAATTTTTATTTAGATATTCATCACAACATTCATTTCAGCTCGCCATCAGAGCAATAAGAATAAATGTTGTTGCATCTATACAAAGAGTTTATGGAAAATCATATGCAACCACATCTTTCATAAAAAGGATCTTGAAAACAACATTTACATGAATTACTATTTACTTTTACGTGAAAAGAATGAAAGAGGATATAGCATGTGCAGACTACTCTAAAAATAACAATTTAATAAAAAGAAAATAAAGAAAACTAACAGAAAAAATAGAAATTATAAGCAACTTACGATGAAAACAAGCAGAAAAGGAACACAAAGTGTGTGTTACCTTTTGTAGAAAGTAACTAGCAGCACTAGGAAGTGATTGCAATTCTCTTCTCCGGCTATATGTAGCTTGAATGGCAGCATGTTTCCACAGTTCCTCAACAATAGGTGCATATTCACGCGTAGCAGCAGGAAAGATAGCTTCTAGATTACCTGCTGCCATAACCTTGAGAAGCCAATCTGAAAATGCTTTAAGTCGTGGGCTCATGGAGTATATAGTCACATCATCACATTCATCAGGGGCATCATTACCTGCTACAAACAAGCTCTCTTTCAGATTGCTTAAAATGGTAGTAAACAAGGGTAATTTCACGCTTGCTTTTTGTATTAGGGCATGTATGGTCACTGATTAATGCTTGAAAGAGCACAGTAGAGAAAGTGTTTCCAAGAGACATCGTCAGACAAGGTTGTTTGGTTATTTTTTATTTAACATAGTTTCAAAAAAAATTCCTTGCTTTTTACAGAAAGAAATAGACATGGTGGGACAAGGTTGTTTGGTTGTTTTTATTTAACATAATTTCAAAAAAAAATTCTTGGTTTTTGCAGAAAGAAATGACAAGACACTGCCTCCATTTTTCAGAAAACATGGTTTCCTCTTTTTGAAGGAGAAAAACAATGGAGAAGCAATTATATAATGCTCTTCAACTAGAATGTGTTTATGTCTGTCCACTGTTTTCCAATTCTCTTAAGCTTCATGCAGTCCTTAGATACGCCAAACGACCAAAACAATTAAAACCCAACAAAAAATCATTAGGCAGACCAATAACAATCATCAACCAAGAGATGGCATGTCATAAATACATGTACAACTGATTAACCTCCATTGTTTTCTTTTGCCAAAAAAAATTTGGAGATTAACCTCTAATTAAACAACAGGCAACAACTACTCCTCAAAGAATTTGTATACTTAATTATTAATGATAATTATTAAGAACAATAGTGTAACATACAACGTTACATAGAAAAGTTACTCCTGTTAAGAAGATATATTAAGCCAGAAATATTTGGTTGCTCTGCAAAATGATAAGTACAAGGAGGTTACTCTACCTGTCCTATCACATGGTCGGTTCTTCTTTATCTCAGCCAAAGCCTCTTCTTCAAACCGTTCACGGCCCTCAAGCAGGACACCCAGATAGCTATATATACTGCTTTGAATCAAAAGCTTAATACTTTCACGCTCATTCTCTGAGAATGGAATGTTTTCATACAAAAACTTGACCTGCCATGAATGTTAAATTGATTAAATCCGTATCTGCATACTACCTAGACATTCAACTAGTTACCATACTAAAAATGGAAACTATTGATAACAGAGAGGTATTATTGTTATGTAAGAAAAAAAGTTCTCTGCAGACTGTAAAGTGAAGACACGCAAATTAAGGTTCCAAAGAAACTGAACAGAATCGTACAAGTGGCATGCAGGTGAAGAAAATAGCAAGGCACACCAAATATCAGCACCAGCGGAGAACCTGAACGCTTTATGAGTCTAGCAGCAAGATACTAGTAACACAAAATAAATTGTTTTCCAAGAGAAACAGCATAAGAATTTTGATAGTCAAAATTGACCCAAAATAATAAGGACCCTTACATTATCCCTAAAGTCGATATATAGGCTACAAGTTTGATTAGTATATTGTTAACTATTACTGATTATGTCATCACAGGTTCCATTACTAACAAGAACAATGCCCGCAATGTTGAAGAAGATGATCGAGACACCAATATATTCCTATCCCCTCCAAACTATTCATAATCAAACCACTATTCATAATCAAACCACTAGTTGCTACCACTTTAGCCTTCTCTAGCTTGCAAATCAACAGCAATTTAACATTTTGAACAAAATCATTTAAAGAAGTTACATCTGTAGTTAATGCTTTAATTAGGAAAGAGTGTAAAGTGTAAAAATAGGAGATATCATTCAGAAAGTTATTCTCCAGGGAGAGAAAAGAATGCATTAGAGAACACATGACTGGTACGAATTGTTGACATACTCAAACTTATAAATTTGTACTACCTGTTTAAATATGGTACTGGTTCCTGATCCATCATATCCAACCAAAAAGAACTTCTGAAGCATTCTTTGCTCAAAAAAATTAGGAAATGCTCCATTAAGCATTTTATTCACTTCTTCACCAGAGGGATTTCCACCCTTACAAGGAACTGGCAGTGACAGAAAAGAGCATAGAAGCTTGGTTCTAGCCTGTTCAAACAAGTAGATCAGAAAATTTTACCTCAACTTAATCAATAAATTAAAGAAACACGGTAATTTATTAAAAGTGTGACCATGAAATTACCTTGCCCCATAACTTCCCCTTTACATTCTTCTGTCCCTCCTCCCGGTATGATCCATCAGCATCCACCCAGAAGTGAGGACTTCCGGCACATTGGACTCCAGCCCACTGGGATACAACCACATCTATCAGAATTGCAGGAGTTGACATTGGTAAATGTGAATACATTATGTTTAGATTGCAAACCTTAAGCATCTGCAGCTCAACTTTTGTTATCTCACGATTATTTATCATGACGCCAGTGTTTCCATTGCTTGCGTTTTGCATCAGGCAACCTCCCACATTGAGGTTTGCAGTAATTATCTTGTCAGGTTTATGCCCTTCCTGTCAATGTGAAAGAAAAACAATCATTCCCACAAATTATCAAGCTCAGAACCTTCATAATCCTTATCATGTATGTGACATTACATTCTGAAAGCTAGAGTCGATATTAAGCTACTCATCCAAATTTTTACTTATTTTGTGGGGAGTTCACAGCAACAAAGTAACTGAACAGTATTGTAGCCATAAACTAAATTCCTGTACAACTGCATTGCCAACATATTTCTTATTGTGTATCATATTTGTTCAAATGTTAAGATAAAAACTTCTATCTGCAGTCAGAACAAATAAAATTCTCACCTTTCCCCAAAACCCCGACACCTTGTCGTACCAGTAAAACCCAGGCTTCAGCCTCGGCGGCGGGCACTCACAACTCTGCAACAAGACCATCTCCTCCTGCGTCAACTGCTGCCGATTCACATAAATATCCTCCGCCCTCAACTGATTCGCTTCACAGTACCTCTCAGCCTTCATAACCTGCTCAACCTCCAGCGAGCTTAGCAGCTTCCTCAGCAACCTCGAGCTATTCCCCAACTTCTCTCTCTTCGAATCCTCAATCGGGCTCCCAATGCAACCCACACACTTCCTCCCCTCCGGCATCGAACCCATAGCTCTCAAAACGCAATTGCTACAATACTTTGCGTCGCAAACCAAACAAGCCTCTTTCTCAGTGAACCAGCTCCCCTTAGAGCACCGATAGCAGCAACCTCTCTTCACTCTCGGCTCCGGTCTCGATGAGGTCTCTCGAAAGGAGACAACCGAGGTCGGCTTCTGGTCGATCTCGCCATCGTCGTAGGACTCGAAGTCGTCTTCGTCGTCGTCGTCGTCGAAGTCGGAGGTGAAGGAGGAGTCGGTGGCGGCGTTGAGCTCGCTGGAGGAGATGAGATCGAGATCTTGCAAGGGTTTCACAACGGGGAGAGAGTGGAGGGGAGGGGCTGACATGGCGATGGAGGCGACGGGGATCTGCTCGATCTCGATGGGGATGGCCTTGGGGATCTCGAAGGGGAGCGGAGGGCCGTCGTACTCGACGGCGATCGAGTAGTCGGCGGCGGTGAGAACCTTCTCCATTGGGATTTGGGAGTGAGAAACCCTAGAAATTGCAGAGGTTAGGGTTTAGCTCGTCGCCATTGAAGGAAGTTCAGAGAGAGAGAGAGAGAGAGAGAGGGTGGATGATGAGGGAGACGGCCTCGGGATGAGTTTGACTGATGTGGGGCCAAAGAGGGGCGTGTCTTGTTCTGTTAAAAGAATCTTTCGTGGGGCCCGCACGTGCGTTGATCGTGTCAGAGATGTCTCCCGGCCCGGTGCCGCAGGATTGCTGGTAACGGGCTCGGTCGATAAAATGTATTGGCCCAAATCACGGGCCCATGTATTCTATTCATGTGGTCATTGTCACGAGAAAAATGTTTGTTAGGGGTTGTTTGGTTACTTTTCTTCACTTTTCAAAATCTACTTTTCTTTATTTTTTAGTTTTCCCTCACTTTCTTAGAAGAGTATTTTTTATATTTATTTCGTTTCTTTCCATCACTTTACTTAGTTTGGTTCAAATTGAAAAGACAAGAAAATAGTTAATGTGTGACTTGATTCCCACATTTTCTAATGTTTGGTTCAAACTAAAAAATAAAAGAAAGCATGTTTGTAGTTACCATGGTGTGCTTACCACTCCAATAGGACAAAATTTTTGCGAAACATAAGTGGGGTGAAAATACCCACCATTTGAGGGTCTAAAATTCCGAAAAAAGACCACTTGAGGTAGGAATTTATAAATGTTTAACGAATTGAGGGTCTAAATTGCAAAATTTATAAAGATTTGAGGGACTAATTATGAACTTTTAAGGGAGTAAGTCCAAATATTTAATTATTCGAGAGACTAATTTAAGTTTTTATAAATCCATTTGAGAGACTAAATTCAAAATATGAACATTTGATGGAGGAAATTGGAATTGTTTAAACATTTGGGGGTCCATTTATAAATTTAAGGGGTAATTTGCAATAGATGTTTTAGTGAATAATTTCAATTAATTATGGACATTTAGGAGTGGATTTCCAGTCCTCTAAAGATTTGATAGACTAATGTTAAGTTTGATGAAGAAATTTTCAAACTTTTAAAGGATTTGAGGAAATAAGTGGAAATAATTTGATAATGATTGACTAATATCTTTGCTCATGAAGTTGAGGGGCTTTTATGAAATTTATCTCCAAAATTT
>JBAKGM010000337.1:0-12623 GCA_037177215.1 Asparagus racemosus
CCCCCCCCCCCCCCCCCCCCCCCCCCCCCCCCCCCCCCCCCCCCCCCCCCCCCCCCCCTTTCCTCCTACAAAAGTTATCGGAAGTTTAGTGTGATATTTGAATTCATGAAGGTTGTAGTGTGATTTCGAAAGTTATTTAGTGTAGTATAAGTATTAATTAATAAATGATCTTTAATTTATAGTCTACAAAGAAATATACCAATCATTTCTCTTATTACACAAAGAGATCTTGGAAATAATTTAATGTTTTCAAAGAATGTATAAAATCAAGATATATAAATTAAAGAAATCAAAAGACTCCGTGCGAGCACGGCCATAAAACTTGTAATACAAGAGGATGAAGTCACAAAGACCAAGAGGAGGGAGAAGTATATAACAAGCAAAACATGGGTAAAATATATGTACACATCTCCATCAAAATATCACTTATTTTTAAGACACAGATTTCAACTTGTACCGTATCCTTAGATATGTCAACGCCTTATCTGATTTCTTGTCAAATGATATGACTTAAATTAATCCCAAAAATAATGCGCGTTTTAACTAATTAATCAACCAGTCAACAAATCAACAATACTTAAAAACCCTTCACACAAGTCTCCACCCAAAAACAAACCAAAATGGACTCAACCACTCTCCTCTTCTTCCTCTTCCTCGTCGTCGTCCTCGTCCTCCTCCTCCTCCTCCCGAACCTCCGGCCATCTCCCCACCGCCTTCCTCCATCGCCACCCGCCCTCCCTCTCATCGGCCACCTCCACCACCTAACCTCAATGCCACACCACTCTCTGGCCGCCCTGGCCGCCAAACTCGGGCCCATCATCCACCTCCGGCTAGGCCGGGTCCCGACGGCGGTGGTGTCTTCGCCGGAGCTCGCCAAGGAGGTGCTGAAGACGCACGACGCGGTGTTTGCCAACCGCCCGAGGCTGCTGTCGGCGCAGTACTTGTCGTTTGATTCGTCCGACGTGACGTTCTCGCCGTCGGGGCCGTACTGGCGGATGGCTCGCCGGATTTGTGTGACCGAGTTGCTGTCGCCCCGGCGGGTCGGGTCGTTTCAGGTCGTTAGGGACCAAGAGGTAATTTGTTAAGGCGGCGTGTTAGGTTTGGCTATTATATAAAACAAATATATATAGTATTTTAAGTATTTGGATCTCCCATGTCACAAGAGGTGAAAAAGAAAGCGGATTTGAATCCTCTCCACTACTAGAAAATAGGCGGCTACATTAATCAAAGTTTTTGATTTACACGGTGAATGGCTATGATTTATTCTATATTTAACACTCATCATATGCCCATAAATTGCACTACTATTCTAATTCACACGCAAAGATAAATCATGATCATCCACTAAACAAATCAACGATTATGATATAGTAGTGGTCTCTCCACTACATTTTAGTAGTGGAGAGGATCCGAATTAAAAAAATTCTAGGCTAAATATAGCAGTTGAGTACCTCATAGTTTCACTCTTAGCACTTATATCATCACTTGTTTTTTGCAGTATTTATGTACCTGAATTTGTTTAAAATAGTATGTTAGTGCCCTTAATCATGGAAACGTGAAAATTTTCACCCGAAAGTTTCTCTCTGATACTTACAACCGAATGATAAAGCTCTTTAAGTATTAATATTTGTTAAAGTTATCATTAAATCTATCCTAATTCTATTTTAAAGTAGAATTAAGATAAGTTTAAAAATAGAGTTTTGGTAGATATAATAGGTAATTTAATAAATACTAATACTTAAAAAGCTCTATAATTAGTCTGTATGTATCATAAAGGGGCATTCTAGTGAAAATTTTCATATTTACATGATTGAGGATGCTAGCACGCAAAATTTAAACAATTTAGAGTATATAATTGCTAAAAAAAGTGACAATATATAAGTGCTAAGTGAGTGAAACTATGAGGTAATTAAATGCTAATTAGCCAAAATTCTATAGAGGCCTCTCTATAGAAAATTACACACTAATGAAAGGGTATAAAACTGTATAAACACAATAGGTTGAGCAATGAATCTTGATGTACATGTCATTATCAGCTATCAGTACAGTACTGTACTCATTGATTATACTGATAGCTTGCAATCACTGTCGTCGTTAGTGCAAATTGTACTAAATGATAGCAACGTGTTCATCAAGATTTAAGCTATATATAGACCAATTGTCATAATCTATCCCTCTATCCACACATTATCCTGCATAATTTAGCAGATAAATCTTCTTTGATTGTTGAATTTATATTCGTTAAAGCTATCAGTCAAGATCTCACGTATAGAACACGTAACAATATCTGATTTCTTTATCCTAATTTAAAAGATCTCTCACGTCTGTCCTCAACAAAGCATATTAAAAACACTCTCCCATGTGATATTTCAAATTCCTCATCCAACTATTGATAATCTTTAAAAACTGTGGGCGACTCATTGCATCTTAAAAATTGTATCGGAGAATTCCCTCTCCATCCTCGTTTTGTCATTCAAATTAAATAGCGTTAATTACAATCCGGTGCTATGAAGTGTGATATAATTATCAGAGTCTGTGTATCTACATAGATAATTACTGCTACACGGATAATTCTGAGAGTTATTTTTTACCTAGGCTCCAATATCACCTTTGTAGTTACTATTAGTAATATTATTAAAGTTATTTTTATAGATATGCAAACTCCCAGTCACCCGTGTAATAACACCATACATCAGGGTTATCCGTCTTCATAAATCATACCCGACAGATGAACTAGATTTAATTCTTCTTTACTCTAAAGAGGTTAACTAGATTAATCCTTCTCCTTAATCCCTCCTATTAATGAGCTAATCCTCACTCCTTCAAGTAGGTCGACAGGCTTCTTCGTTCAATCACGGCCGACTCCTCCAACGGCACCACCACCAACATGACCGTTCGGTTCTTCGACCTCGCCACCGACGTCCTCTGCCGCGTCGCCTTTGGCCGGAGATTCTCCGAATCCAAAACCCGGCTCCCGGAAGTTCTCGAGGAGACGCAGCGGCTTTTCGCAGGGTTCGACGTCGGCGAGTTCTTCCCGGGGTTGGGGTGGGTGAACTCTGTGACAGGGCACAAGAGGAGATTAGAGAAGAATTTGGAGGATTTGAGAGGTGTTTGTGATGAGATAATTAGGGAGCATGAAGAGAGAGGAGAGGAGGGTAAGGGGGAGGAGAGAGAGGATTTTGTGGATGTTTTGTTGAGAGTTCAGAGGAGTGAGGGGTTGGAGGTTCCTATTACTGATGATAATCTCAAAGCTCTTGTTCTGGTAATCTTCATTTCTTACTTGTTCTCGCAATTTTTAGGGTTAATTGCGGATAGTACCCGTTGTTTCATATTTGCAGAGAGGTCCCTGGGTGAATCATTTTGACTCGCTTTATACCGTCAAGCCTATCGATCATGAAAGGGTAAAAGAGTAAACAAAATCACTCTACGGCCCATCTGAAACAATAGAACTATAAGGGGTCTATCGACAATTGTGCTATACAGTCAATGTCACCGTGTTTAAGAAGTAGTGACATAAACAGTCCTTGGACAATTTTTAGGTTTTTTCAGATATTGGTTCCTTAAATCTTCAATAATTGTATATAATTCCCACATATCTTCGAAATTGCACATTAGTCCCTTAAAATATTCAATAATTGCTTATTAGTCCCTCAGATCCTGAAAATTCCATATTAGTCTCTCAAATCTTATAGGGTCTTGCAAAAGGGTCCATCAAGTTAAATCACATTAGATTTGAGGGGAATATTTCATCAAATCTAATGGTTGGAGGTAAAGTGACCATTTTATTCTCTATATGTTCCCCAACCAATTTCTTAATAAATTTAAACCCAATACCAACTTAAAAGAAATTCAAACTCACTTCAATTCTTCTTCTCCAATGGTTAGTAAAAAACTCTAATCCAAAGTTGAGCTTCACAAAATGTTTGAAACATCAGAGAGGTGTAGTTTGGTGATTGCAGATTTTAAGTTAGGAGTTAACCAGACCATGGTTGAGTTTTCTAATTGAAATACTAACTAAGGGACCATTTTGCGAGACCTCATAGGACTTGAGAGACTAATATGCAATTTCCAATATATGAGGACTAATATGCAATTATTGAAGATTTAAGGGACTAATATGCAATTTATAAGATTGAGGGATTAGTATGCAAGGGACTAATATCTAAAAAACCCCAAATTTTAGGGCACTACATGACCCTTTTACTCTAGAGACAATGCTTTGTCTATGGAAACGAAAAGTACATAAAAGGCTGCTATTGCATTTTTGGTCCTTGTACTAAGGCTCATGCTCAAATTGATCATCGCACTTAATATTTTCCCAACTTGCTCCTTGTACCTTAGCTCGGTTACAGATGAGATCCTTTTTCAACATCCATTAAAAATTGAGTGTTAAATTTTTATTTATGACCATATTACCCTCAATTACATAGAAATAAATGTTCCTATTTTCAAACATTACCACTACATCATATTGAACCATATTGAAGTGGTAACGTTTCATCCTGATTGGGAATTAAAGATGATAAATATATTTGAATCAATGAATTCGGAAATTCATGCGTCATTGATATAATGGATCGATAACATCATATATTGCATCCTGATTTTGGACCAGTCCTCATGTATAGAGGAGACTAGCCTTGTGCATGAAGCTCCCACGATGCACGGTTCCATTTTAACACATCATACTCAAAAGGGTTTTTTTCCCTAGAAACCACCTTGAAAATGAGGTCATATTATAGAAATTATTTTTCATTTTCAATTTATAGTACAAGTTATGTTCTTGTTTGACTAGGACTTTTCTTGATTCAAGGAGAGTCACCATCATAGAGGGAAAATTATCAAGTGCATCCAGATCCACGACATTAAATATTCACCAAATGAATGTTAGCCTTTGAATAATTGAATTTCGGGAATCGTGCACAGATGATTCAAGGGTTGACATCCATTCGGTGCACATTTGCAAGAGTATCGTAATTGTTTGCTCCGACGACTACTATTTAAGCTATATTATCCTATCAACCATGATCTATCAGAATACTTATACACCCTTTTTCTTCCTATGAAACTACTTGGCCAGATTATATGGCTTTTCTTTGTACAAATTCTCAAACATTCTTCACAAGGATCACCAGTTATCACTCAACAAAGTTTAACATCACAATCACTACTACATAAAAGGTATAGTTTCAGATTTCCTAAAAATTTTATTTTTCGGATTTCCAAGACATAATTTGTCATCACAACCTCCACAAAAGAAATTTATTTCCGGTCCTATAAACAGGCTGATTCTATGTTCATTTCATCTTGCACTCTACACAGGACATGTTTGTAGCGGGAACAGATACAACCTCTGCAACACTGGAATGGGTTATGACAGAGCTCGCCCGCCACCCTCAGGTCCTCAAAAAAGCACAAGAAGAGATGAGGCAAATTGCCGGAACCAAAGGAAAAGTTGAAGAAAACGACATCCATCAGTTTCGATACATAAGAGCAGTAATCAAAGAAACGCTAAGACTCCATCCTCCAGTTCCCCTCCTAGTCCCTCGAGAATCCATGGAAGACTGCGTTGTCAATGGCTTCGATATCCCAGCCAAGACTAGGGTTCTTGTCAACACATACGCAATAGGGAGAGATCCTAAAATATGGCAGAAACCTTTAGAGTTCAACCCAGAAAGATTCGAAGGCAATGAGATTGATGCTAAGGGCCAGGACTTTGAGTTGTTGCCATTCGGGGGAGGCAGAAGAGGATGTCCTGGTTATTCATTTGCATTGGCTACTATAGAGACTGCGTTGGCTAGGCTGTTGTATCATTTCGATTGGAAGTTACCGGATTGTGTAGATGCAGGAGATGTCGACATGAGTGAAGTTTTTGGGCTCGCCACGAAGAAGAGAACTCCTCTAGTTCTCGTTGCAATGAGAAACCAGGAGTATGGGTTTAAAGTTTAAGAAGCAAACGAGCTTTTGCTCGAAGAGTATTTGAAGGTTCGGTTTCAGGATTTAAGTTAGATGTTAGTATGTGCTTCTACGTTATCCCTTTTCTATGATATCTACAGAACATACAACCAAGTTAAAGTTCTATGAAATCGTAAGGCGAAATAAGAGGCAATAAGAAAGTGTTCACAGAGACAAGAATGAAATTCCCAACAATTTCATTTAGATGGTTAATATAGACAAAATTTTACACCTGTTTGGCTGTGTCACTTACAAATCTCAAGGGACCATCAAAATATAATGCAGAAAACATGCTCAAGAACCTCGTTCAGCTTACTGACCTTAAATCTTCGTCATCAACTTTTAACCCTACATTCACAGCAAACAACTCTTTAAGAGTGAATTCCGTAAGACTGTATTCTAAGAGGATTTGATAAAATCAAGTGCGACACTATTTGGTTATAAGTAGAGATGAGAATATCTTTAGCTATACGTGACTGAACTAGAGACGAATTTGGTGATCAATGAGACCATTTCCATTTAAATCATAGGAACTCACTCTGATTTAGTTTCTACCGATTCCTTAGTTCCCACTGTATTCAGGTCCGTGATCTTTCCAAATGATTCTTTGGCTTCACCGAAGAAGTCCTTCACTTTATCAAGAACAGTTTTAAGTTCTTCTTGAGGAGGAAGCTGAAATATGTAAATGTTGATGGAAGTTAATGCTCAACAAATCTCATCAAATTTGAAAATTGATAACTATACTGTTAACAATAACATAACTCACATGCTTGTGGAAAAAAGAAAGGCAATTTTGATTCCAGAAGCGGTATACAGTAAAAAACATAATATTCCGGCATCCAGTTGATTAAGACAATATGTAAGTGATTAGCTCAACAAGCTAACTTACGGAGCAGTATAAATGACACAGAACATATCTCCGCTATGATTAAAATAGTAAGTTCCCACTGAGTTCCAAATTCTCTTCGCTTAAGGTAGAAAGAATAAGTACAATACCTCAATAACATCAGTGGGTGAGAGTGCTGATCTCACATTGTTGTTTTCCTGCATGAAATTCGCTACAATATTATGAAATGAAATTTTTTCATCATTCTAACAGAAAGAAAACCAATAATTTCGTACTAATCTAGGTTTTGAGGAGACATTACAACAAGTTTGTAGCCATATTTAAATGCCTTAGCTGACCGCAATACTCGATATTGCTTTAATGCTGACTTCTGTATCTCCTTTTCATCCTGTTAAAAGTACATTAACAGATGAACTCACTAAGAAGCTGAGAACTGAGTAATAAAGGCTACATCCAACAAATAAATGCAATTAAAATATCTAAACCTGAACCCGACTGTGTAATAAATGGGAAAGAACAAGATGAATACAGAAACTATAAAAATTTAAATAATCTTCAAGTATGATATGCTACCCAGATGAATGTTAGAAAGTGAACCAAACTGCACATACCAACAATATATGCAGCCCCAAACTTGATATATGATCGAAACATTCAAGCCAAAAATAGAAAAAAATAGGTCACTTGTGGACAGGCCCCTCCTACCATTGCCATGCCGAACTTACTACCCTCGTATTTCTATTGTTGCATATAGACCCCCTCAAGTGAATTTTTTTTTTTTACCCTTCTCAGAGCCCCAGGGGGTTTATACACGGCAATAGTTTTTCACTCAGGAAGCCTGTCTGCAACAAAGAACTACAGGCATAGGAGTTCAAATTGGCGATAGCACACGGGTCTATCCGCAATTACCCCAACAACATATCTCAATAAGAAGAATAGATAGTGAATGAAGTTACCTTGTAGATAACAGCAGCCAGGTTCCTCGCAATTGTATCTTTGTAGATATATTTTCCAAGAAAATTGTCTTTTGCTGCCACCATGATCTTCGCAGTTGTACCGCCAGTTATTAGACTCAGTGGATACCAGAGATACACCTGCAATCACACCAAATCACATATTTCCTCAAAAATTGATACCATAAATTTTCAATGTACAAGTTTTGCATAAATCATTCCTAATCCAGTTCAATTTCTTCTCCCAACAAAACCCAAGAGACCCAGTTAAGCGACCGAACAAAAAAACCCAAATAAACCAACAAAACCCAAAATCAACAGCAACCCATATCAAGAAAAGACCGAGAACAACAAATTACATTGGCAGTTCGAATAAAGATGACAAATTTAGGGTTGCCATCGTCCTCAATCTTCGGAAGCGGCGGCGGCGGCTGCCTCTGAAACTGCCGAGACTGCATCCCTTTCCTTCCTTTGGCCTCCACCACCATGGCCGACCTCTTCACCATTTTCTGACGGGGAACAGCTCCTCTGGTTCTAGGAACGAAGGATGAGGACCCGAGGATGGAGAAATCCTCGTGGGGTTTCAAGGGATTTGAGAGAGGAGGCCGAGATAAGGAGCCTATTGACATTGTTACCTCCATTTTTTTTTTTTTTTGGGGTCTTGGAAGAAAAAACAATGGAAGAAGAAAGAGGCAGAGTTGTGTTAAGTTTCTTTGTGAGCCTCTCTTATCCACGAGTTTATCTCATCGACGGATTTTGTGATTTTTATGTATACGTGGAAATTAGCGGGTCTCAATTTTTAGGACTCAAATGTTCTTCCCTTTGTAGGAAAAGCACGGGCCTCAATTTTTTTGATTGCGAAGAAAATTAAACTTTTTTTTAAAAACTTTTATGCAACTTATAGATGATCAAGCCACAATTCCGTCAAGTTGAAGCATATTTCACTTTTCGGGCAGCAAATCAACCATTTTGATCAACAAGTGGTTGTCAAATATTTAATCAGTATGACAAGACGAGCGATTACGGGCGTGGCGAGAGTTCATTATACATTTATATGAGTACTATATTTCACGAAAAAGTTCTTTTTAGTGGGCATTATATTATTTCCCAAAGAGAAATTGTTATCTATACCATTATTTAAAAGGGGGGCTTTTTTTTTGTTTATGTGGGCTTCCATTTTAGAATCTCGAAAATGCCTTTATATTTGGGGAAAAGATAAGTGCCTTCATAGTTGAAAAAGATTACCAGAAATGCCCATGTGCCAGGTAAGATAAACCGAAATACTTCAAACTTGGAGAAAAAAACTCACAAATTGTCTCTTCTCTTGACAATTGGACTACAACAATTCTTGAGATCCTGTGTCATGCACGTGTCGCAAACACGGGAATACTAGTTTGTTATTAATAGAAAAATTGCCATCCCAACGAGGATAACAGTAAGGAAGGTATGGATCCTAGAATGTGAGACACCTATCCTCAACACATGAAGAAATGTTTCATCACTGAACAGTTTCTGTAACGGTTCAAACTAATTAGCTGAGAGTTAATGTGCACAGAGAAGGCAACCTACATATAGAAAGGTATAGCATCCAAGAGAAAACAAAATAATAATAATAATAAAATAAAATAAAATAAAAATGGTGAAGACTATCATTTGGATCAATACCATCATAAGACACCCTGGCAAGTTTACATTATTCATAGCATACATATGCTTAGAGGGTAAATAAGAGCATTACCGACCCTACTTCATTTATTACATTAAATGCATGTTTCACGTAATCCTATTTTAAACCACAATTTACAGGCACAAGGTAAAGAGGAATTCTCTTGTGCACAGTAAATCCTGTTGTATCATCCATATCAATATCCTCTCTCTTCATCCCTTCAGGCAGTTCCCAGTCGAATAAGTACAGCATATTAGCAAGTGCAAGCTCGATAATCGCCACTCCTGTGTTCATCGCGGGGCAAATTCTTCGCCCTGAACCAAAAGGAACAAATTGAAAATCATGGCCTTTGAAATCGATCGAGCTATTCATAAATCTTTCGGGTATGAACTCCTCTGCTCTTTGCCATGTCTTAGGATCTCTTCCAATTCCCCAAGCATTAATATATACGAGCATATTCGGCAATATATCATACTCTTCGATCTTACAGTGTCGAATTGTCTCTCTTGGGAGAAGTGGAACAGGAGAATGCAGTCTGAGAGTTTCCTTCACCACTGCTTTCAGGTATTGAAGCTGATGAAGATCTCCTTCTTCGACCTTTTCTTTCGATCCTAGAAAGGCCCTAACTTCATCTTGTGTTTTCTTCATTGCCCTTGGATTCCTCACAAGCTCGGCCATGGCCCAAATTATGGTTGCAGATGATGTTTCACTTCCACCAATGAAGATATCCTAATAAAACTCGTAGAAATATAGAAGCTTAGATAAACAAAGTACAAGATGAAACTTTATGAAGAGCTCAGTTCAAGAGAGTTTTTACTTTGAAATCATTCTTCAATTCAAGGGCTTCTATGGCTAGGAACTTGTATGCGCTTGCTCTGATTGTTTAAAGGGTTATTGCATTATTGCACATAGACCCCCTATAGCAGTTTTGAACTTACTATTCTTATTAGTTTCATTGTTGCAGATATACCCGTAGGGTTATTTTTTCTTATTAATTTGAATCTTTTACCCTTGGTGAAATGTTGGAAGATATTGTCATGGGTGAAATTAGTGAGTCTATCTGAGTGTAAAAATAGTTAAAAGAACTAATTCATGGGGTTAACCTGCAACGACGAAACTACAGGGATAGTAACTTCAAAACATCGGTATTAAGGGGGGCTATTTACTTTTTACTTAGAGTTGAACATTGTGATGATTGGTGCCAAATGTTCCTGGTCTTATTGCAAGACTGATTGATCTGGATACCAAGTGTTTATTTTTCATATTTTGCCAAAAAAAAGTCATTAGATCCAAGGCCAATTCAATTAGACCCAGTGAGTACAGAGGGAACAAACATGATCTAGGCAAAATTCATTGACTGTGAAGATAAGAGATTTCAATACCGTAAGAACTGCCTTGATGTTTTCCTTGGCGATGCGGCCTTCATCTTTTTGTACACGAAGCAAAACATCGACTAGGTCCTCGTGTTCAGGTCTAATCCTTTTAGGATCAAGGTGATGCCTTATAACTTCCTCATAAAATGCATCAAGCTCGCCTGCATTCTTCTCGAGCCTGTGAGTTTTTCCGCACAATTTATCGATAAAGCCCAACCCTGGAAAAAAATCACCAATAAAGATATCTCCCAGCAACTGATCAGCTTCCTTCAGAATTTGATGAGCCTGACTCTTCTCATACTCTCCATCTTTGTACTTCTCACCGACAGAAATTCTGCAGACAACATTATTTGCAAGACTGACCACGGCCTTGTGCAGATTGATGGGCTTCGACGAAGAACGTGAAATAGACTGAAGCATTAGAGATACCTCTTCTTCTCTTACTCCGCGAAATGATTCCGCCCTCTTGGCACTGAAAAGCTCGAGTATGCATATTTTCCTCATCTCTCTCCAGTACTCGCCGTAGGGTGCAAAGCTGATATCAGAGCAATTGTACGAGTATTTGCTGGGAGCAACGAGATGGGGTCGAGAGCAGAAATCGAGATCGTGAATCTTTAATACTTCTTTAGCCATTTCGGCAGATGAAACAATTAGAGTTGGCCTGCGACCAAGTTGTAGCTGCATCAAAGGTCCATGTTTTTGGGAGAGTAGCCAAAGTGAACGGTGGGGGCCGAACTGATGGAGGTTGCCAATTATTGGGAGCTTTTTCGGGCCGGGAGGGAGTTTATGTTGTTGCTTTCCTTTGTGGATGAGAAGAAGAAGAAGAAGAGTAGATGCAAGAGGGATGAAGATTAGCCATGATGACACTGAAGAGATGGTCATTTCTGAGGAAGGGTAAAGGGAGAGAGGAGAAGAGAGGTTCATCCTTGACTGACTACAATAGTTTCACCATTGATGAGGGTATATGTCTACTTATATAAACATTCAATGGGCATAAAAATGTTGACTAATCCATAGTTAGCATAGCAGGCGTTCAAGGAACCACACCTGATTTTTATTTAAATTTTTATATATCAAGATATATTCTCAATTGAACATCTCTCGCCATTGGTGAAGGTAAATGTTTACTTATATAAATATTCATTGAGCATCAAAATGTTGACTAATCCTTTCAACCAAATTTGGAGACTGACTACTGGTGTTCTAGGAACCACGCCTGATTTTTATTTAAATTTTTGTATATTAAGATAGATTCTCAATTGCGTACCTTTCACAGATTACAACCACTCATTTAGTATAACTACTGCCCCTATTTCTAGCTGAAATTTGACTATTAAGGAGTTAAAAGCTGAGGAATATGTTTCCTTGACTAATCCGTTCAAGCAAAGGATTAGTCAAAGGAACCAAGTCAGAGAAAATATCTCTTAAATAAGATCAACTAATCCTTTGAGTAATCCTTTCAAGCAAAGGAACCAAGTCAGAGAAAACATCTCTTAAATGAGATCAACTACTCAAGAAAATAACCAGACCATGTCAATGTGAACGTGGGGAACATCCCACGTGGGTGGGGACCACCCACGTGGGTGGGGACCACCCACGTGGGATGTGCATGAAAACCCTAACCCAGCCCCCGTCCCTTCCTGTGTGCGCGACCGGAAAAAAAAACGTGTTTTTACTCCCACATCGGTTGAGATAAGGAGTTGAAGAGTTTTGCTTCCTTATAAATAGAGAAGGGGTGGAGGAGTTAGGGTAAGTGAGAGGGTAATTTTGAGCACTCTTTTGAGAGAGCTATTGTGAGAAATCTAAGAGATTATTAGAGGGTTTTATTT
>JBAKGM010000337.1:12723-40762 GCA_037177215.1 Asparagus racemosus
TTCTCATCTTCGATACTTCATCGTGCCTTGAACTCATCTTTAACTTGTTTGAATCTGATATAAATAATCTGCATCAACAAGTTAGAATACACAATACACACATATTGTTATCATCAAAACTAAGACTTGAGAATATCAAATTCCACAAACTCCACCAAGATCCGATCTTTTGAGAGGGGAGCACAAGCGAAGAGCCCCAATCGCAGAATCCAGAAGGGAATTAGAGGATCGCGCGAAGATCTGAGAGAATCGATCTCGGGTTGGATTTTTTTGAACGGGGAAAGAGTGGGTAAATTGCAGGGCAAAAGAGGGAAATCGAGGGAGGAGAGGGTAGAGGCGATGGTGATCCCGTTGACGATGTCGAAGGAGATGCTGACGATGGTGTCAAAGGAGAGGGCGATGGTGATGCCGTCGATGATGTCGAAGGAGAGGCGGAATGGAGATGCCGTCCACGAAGGATTTGGGGAACGGGAACGAGAATAGGGTTTTTTTGGATTTGGGGAACGGGAGATGATGTCGAAGGAGATGGTGATGCTTTCGGTGGTGTCGAAGATTTGGGGAACGGGAGAGGCGATGGGGATGCTTTCGGTGGTGTCGACGATGTCGGAGCTGAGGGATATGATAACGCCATCGACGATGTCGGAGCCGAGGGCGGATGGCGATGCCCAGGGGGGAGGGCGGTGGCAAGGATTTGGGGAACGGGAACGAGAATAGGGTTCTTTTGGATTTGGTAACGATTTTTTAGAGACCGAATTAATTGGAGGGAAATATCCCGCGGTTTTGGAATTAGTAATGTTAATTTTTTTAAAATTAGTTTCCCAAATTAGTCCCTAAGTCTTTATTTTGTGAAATTAGTCCTCCAAATCTTATACATGGTTTGAACTTAATAATTAGTCCCTCATATTCTTCAATCATATGTATAACTAGAAGGGCTGATTATACTTAAATTATTTTGGAAAACTAATTAATTTCACAATAAGACTCTTTCATATCACTTAAAGATTTAGTGACTAATTTAAAATATCAAGATGTGGGGACTAGGTGCACAATATGAAGGATTTGGGGACTAAAATGGAACTACACCTAGATTCATTGCAGAAATAGCTAGAATGTATGCACCGAATGATATATTCGTGATGGGTGAGTTGTTAGAATTGTTAAAATGTTGTCACAATGTTATACATTGCTGACCGCTTATATTCGTGACGGGTGTGTCGTCAGAAATGTGAAAGCGCTGTCACAAATGTTATACATCGGTGACGACATATAGGTGACGGAATATGCCGTCACGAATGTTTACATTAGTGACGACAAATTTCCTGTCACTAATGTGCCGTCACGAATGAGCCTATATCTACTAGTGAGACTGGTTAGCTTGGTACGAATGGCGTGAGGTGCATCAACTGTTTCAGTCCCTTCCTGAATATTCAACTATGTCTGATTAACTACTTCATCAGCCTCAATTTCCGCCTTTGGCCTCAGTTATGGGAGCTCTCAATGCTTATGAGACCTGACAGCAGACTGCACGACTCAATTTGTCAACAGACACTCCTATCTCTTCACTCGAGACTACTCTGTCTGTACCTATCACTGCTCCTATTATGAATCATACTTCTCCACATGCTCCCTCTCCACAGGCTCGATCTAAGCTCTATTGCAAATATTGCAAGAAGAAAGGACACTGCATTGAGACATACTTCAAGCTTCATCCTGAGTTACGTTCCTCAGGTACTGGTCATGGTCGGTGACCCCCTCAGTCTCAACTGTCTCGTACAGCAGGATTGCTGGCCAATGCTATATCTTCTACTACTTCAGACTCTACTGTTCAAGCTATTGAAAGTCTTCGCTGTCAACTTGATGTTTTTCAGCATATCACCTCCACATCTACCTTACAAATCTCGGGTATGCATTTTGCTGGTTCTTCAGCCACTCCTTTGGTCTCTGGTATGAATGATCTCTAGATTTTTGACTCTGGCTGTTCCTTTCATATGACTTGTAATGCCTCATTTTTATCATCTGTCTTCACTTCATTTTCTCTTCCCTCTATCCACACAGTTGCTGGACAGCCATTGTCTATTACTCAATATAGCTCTATTACTCCACAAAATGATCCATCTTGTTGTTTAACACTTGGTCCCGTCTATGTGGCTTCTCAGCTGTGCTTAAATTTAATCTCTATTAGCTCTTCATGTATGACTGACCTGTTTGTCTCATTTTCTTCTGATACTTGTATTGTACAGGATCCACAGATGGGCAAGACGGTTGGGGCGGGTCGTAGGAGGCACAAGCTGTATTCTTTTAGAATATCTTAACCTTCCAGAGTCCATACGTCCACGTTCTCTAGTTGCTTTTGTTTATTCATCAAAACCCTCTACCTCGCTTCCTACCAATTTGTGGCATAGACGACTTGGTCATGTGTCTAATAAAAGGCTAGAGAGTTTTATTCAGTCTGGAGTACTTAGTCCTGTATCATCTAGTTCTAGTATTGAGTCATGCACTGGTTGCAAATTGGCTAAATTCACTGCTTTGCCATTTAAAATGAGTACATCTGAATCCACTTCCTTATTTGATTTAGTACATTCTGATATTTGGGGGCCAGCTCCTTTGCCTTCTTCATCTGGCTACTTATATTATATTAGTTTTATCGACAATTTCTCTCGTTTTACATGTATTTACCTTCTTAAGATTCACTCTAACGTGCTTACTGCTTATCAAGCATTCATTGCTATGATTTTTACTCAATGGCAATCTCGTGTTAAAGTTTCCCATTCTGATTGTGCCAAAGAGTACATATCCTCTACCTTGCGCTCTATCATGTCCTCTCATGGGACTATCTTTCAACAGTCATGTCCCTACACTTATGAGCAAAATAGTGTTGCTAAAGGCAAACGTCATCATATCCTCGATACTGCTTGATCCATACTCATTTCTTATTTGTTCCTCGTTATTTCTGGGCTAAGGCCATTCTCACCGTGACTCATGCCATTAATATCACTCCATCTAGCTCTCTTTTTGGTGCTACTCCTTATAGTCGTGTTTACACTCATCCTCCTTGTTATGATCTAGTCTGCATTTTTGATTGTCGATGTTTTGTTCTTTTGCTATCTCACGAATGTGATAAATTGTCTCCCAGAGCTGTTTCTTGTGTCTATTTAGGAATTATTTCAGAACATCGAGGTTATCGTTGTTATGATTCAGTAACTCGTCGAGTTCATACATCTCGTCATGTTCAATTCGAAGAGGATTCTCCATATTATTCTGCTTCTGATGACTTTAATTTCCTCCACTCTATTGATCATGCTTCCCTATCAGCTGCATCACCCACTTCTTCACCTCAGGTTTCCTTTGGAGATCTCCCTAACATCTCTCCCTCTCCTTCTATTGACTCTTTCTCACTGGAGACTTCTCTTCCACTATTTGATCCCTATTCCATGGACAAAGCTCTCACTCCAGAACATATTGTGACTCCACACACCTGCACCAGTATCTTCCCCACCTAAGGTTCCCCTTGCTCTTCATCGAGGCAAACGCCCACATGTCATGCCTGCCTGGTATGTTTCTGTTACTTCCTATTCACCTATTTTTCATAATTTTCCTACTGCCCTTCATACTACCATTGAGCCAAAGTTCCTTTCAAGAGGCACTTCAAATTCTAGAGTGGCGACAGACTATGGCTAAGGAGGTTCAAACCTTTCAGCAAACTCATACCTGGGATGTTGTTCCCTGTCCTCTTGGGATCTGTCTTGTTGGTAGTAAATGGGTTTATAAGTTCAAGTTTCGTCCTGACTACACCATTGAATGTCAAAAAGCTCGTTTAGTGGCTCGAGGTTTTACTCAGCAACAACGTATTGATTATGAGGAGACATTTGCTTCTGTTGCTCATATGCTCACTATTCGTACTCTCCTTGTGGTCGCTGCTACTCTTTGGCCCTTTATGTCAGATGGATGCTAAAAAATTTTTTCTTCATGGCTCTTTATCTGAGACAAATTATATGCAACCACCTCCAGGATCTAATGTTCCTGTCGGACATGTTTGTCTCCTTCGTCATGCTATTTATGGTCTCAAGCAGGCACCCCGCGCTTGGTTTGAGTGTTTTCGTGATATCGTGCTCAAGGCTGGTTTTATGGAAAGTCATCAAGATGCGTCTCTGTTTGTTCATACTATATCGCGTGGCAGAGTTTTATTTCTCATCTTTGTAGATGATATGATCATTATAGGTGATGATGTGGCTGGTATACAATACGCAAAATCTCAGTTGCAACAACAGTTCCACATGAAGGATCTTCGATCCCTTCAGCATTATCTTGGTCTAGAAATTTCTCAAGGCCCGCGGGGTGTAATACTGTCTCAACAGAAGTATCTCTCAGATATTCTCGATCGAGCTGAGCTAACTGACAATGCAACTGTTGATACTCCACTACAACAAAATGTCAAACTTCGCTCTACTGATGGCGAGCCTCTATCTGATCCTACCCAATATCGACATCTTGTTGGTCAGTTGGTCTATCTGTGCATCTCTCGACCAGATATCTCTCATGCTGTTAGTATTGTCAGTCAATTTGTTAGTGCCCCACGTTCTGTACACTATGCTGCCTTATTACAGATTCTTCGGTATCTCCGGGGTACTAGCACTCGGCCTCTTCTATTTCCTGCTACATTCAAGTTAGAGCTTTGTGCATATTCTGATGCTAATTGGGCTGGTGATCTCACTACCAGGAAGTCTACCACATGTAATTCTATATTTCTTGGTGATTCTCTTATTTCCTGGCGGAGTAAGAAACAAGATGTTGCTCTTTCCAGCACCAAGTATCGTGCAATGTCCACAACAGCTAAAGAGATTATTTATCTTCGTCGTCTTCTCAGTGATTTCGGTATTTCTATTTTAACTTCTAGTCATCTATATTGTGATAATAAGAGTGCCATCCAGATTGCTAATAATCCAGTATTTCATGAGAGGACGAAACACATTGAGATCGACACTCATTTTATCCGTCAACAAGTTATCAAAGATAAAACAATTCTACTGCCTCATGTTTCATCCGCTGACGAGATTGCAGATTTCTTCACAAAAACCCTGCCTGTTCATCATTTTCAGTTTCTTGTACGTAAACTCACTTTGTTTGATCCAACATGATTTTGAGGGGGGCTGTTGATAATAGTATTTATAATAGTGTTAGTAGTGTGTTTTTAGTCCCACATTGGTTGTGAGAACACACCTCACCCTCCTCTACTTTTACAAATATATGTGCACACTCAACATTCAATTCAAGAGAAAGTTACCAAGATTCTCTCTTTCTCTCTCTCTCTCTTTTACTTTAACATGTAGCAAGCATGAGATATCATGAGGAAAGGCCAGAACTGAGCCAGGTGACTTTCCAGTAACAGCAACTTCCAGCAGTGCAGCAAACCAGATTCAAATAGAGTCATAACTCTGCATGGTAATTTCTCAAATGTGTAATAGGTAAATGTTACAAATGGTTCAGAATCTTAGATGTCTGTCCATGGATCTAAACAAATACTGTGGTCGATCTGCAGATGAAGCTCAGGAGCTAAAGCAAACTTGCTCATAAATTTAAGCATGAAAAACATCTATCATCATTCAATAGAGAATTCTATGTTGATCTACTCCATAGACCATTCCAGAACTGGGATCACAAACATTGAAAAAAAAAAAATCATATTTTTATTATAAAATCAATGTGTCCAATACATGATAATCTTTTTCCTTCCATGGTTATTTCACTTCAAAGACCGAGATATGCACTATGTAAATGGCATTACGATTCCATCGCCTAATTGAATATCCTCTAGGATCTACCAGAAATAACTATAATATCCTTTTAAAAAAGCCATTATCTTGCATCTTTTATCTAGATCACTTTCCCATCCCAAAATAAAAAGTTGGAAGCCATTTGATGGTTACATGGGCCTGATATGCGTATTATTGAATCTGATATTCTTATCCATATACTAATCTTAATGTCTTATGGCAACAGCTTTTCTCGTCAACAATTACCAATTTTTTAAGATGGTCTTCATTACGAATTTTCATGCTCATTATCCTTCTGTGGCAGTGCTCTGTGTCTAAGTGGTAGATAATGCACAAAAATTCATGACAGAGTCAAATCAGGCAAATATGTTCTTCTAATGTTTTAGCTTGAGATTCTATGAAACAATCAAGTCATGAAGTCACCCTAACAGTTGACAAGTCTGTACTACAAACTCCTCATCATCATTCAGGTTGGTGCATTGCAAAGAGAAAATAATGTTGGTAGCAGTACAAAGTGAAATAGTTCCTGAATCTACCTTCAATTGTGGAGTCCGCAGAGTGGCTGCCTAAACTAGAAAGGATAATGGCAAACCAATGTGATCACCACTGAGGCACTGATTCATTCCCCAGCCCCCGTTACCTGCATTCCAACATGGATAAGCATGCATAAGATTCGTATCGGTTCATCCAGTACAAACCTCGCTACAAGGTGAGGCCTTAGACGTAGTGATGCAAAGGTTAGGATCAAAGAAAAGTAGGATGAATTTTGAAGGGGAACCGTTAGGAGTTGTTCCAAGTTAAAGAGATCATGTTTCTAGTTTCAACTTTAATAGTTTGTAGAATGTAGACTTGTAGTTCCAGAATTTGATGATTAATTGAGTAACTAGAAAATTTAGGGTTAGATATATTTATTTAGGTTAATGCTGACATGAAAAATGAGGTTTCTTTGATCGGATATGTTTGATTAAGATTCTGATGCAAATAGAGGTGAATTGAAGTTTTCTAGGATTGAATAGTCCCTTTGCCTTTCTTTCATATCTAGCATCACAATTAACTTATGTGAACAAGGTAAACTTGATCACAACACTCCATGAATTACATTAAAAAAAATAATAATAAAGACACTGGTGAAAGGGTTTAACTCTAATAAACATAAAAAGTAATTCATTAAATTTTTGTAATCTATACTAGTGCTTTCGGGAATTTTATGTTCCGTCTATTCATATTCTACTTCTACTGTATTCAACACTTGCACCCATATTAGCGCAATATAGGTTGTCAACACTTGCACCCATATTAGCGCAATATAGATTTGATTACAGTTTTGTTTCTCAGTCTCCAACTTTGAGAGTGAGTTTTGAGGCAACAACCGTTTCACCTGGAAGCCTGGAATAATCCAAATAGAAAGAATAATATCCTCTATATCCTCAGAAGGTCATAGTTTATCATCCATCATGAGAATAGAGAGACTACAATCAACGCTTATCACCTAGGACTTCACTATATTATGTATTCAGCAAACCCAAGCTTATCCAAACACAAACATCCACATTTAAGGGAGTATACAGCATTAGTCATGTTGTGAGAACTTCACTAATTAGATTCAAGAATACTATTGGAAGTCTTACTAGTTTAGTTTGATACACAAACTTCAGCTCGAACATACTTAGTTCAGACTCAGATTTGTTGCTTCTAGCTGACCTTACAGACAATATTGGCGGGGTGATGTCCCAACTTCTCAGAGTATATGAACCCTGACCCTGACCGGTGCTAAGACTCTTTCTCCACCTTCAACCTAGAGCGCTTAACTGGAACTCATGAATTATTATTACCTCTACCCTTAATCCCATCATCAATTAGCTAATTGAGGTTAGCCCTTTTTGCCACAAGCCCCGATCTCACAAACTTGGCTCAATAAGACCACAATTCTCATTTTAATCTGATTCTGCTATCTCCAACATCAGCCTACTCCTCTTCTCCCTTCAACCCTTGATAAATTTTCTATACTACATCGCCTAATAGTGAAAAAGAATGGAAGGTGGCGGAAGCAAGGGAGACTGCAGGATTTGTTTTGGCAAACTAGAAGTTTCATTTGACAAAGCCACAAAATATGAATACTTGTGGTTCAACCATATGTCTTATTTTTCCATACTAAACACAACTAGGCCTTAAACCCAAAGTTCTGGGGTCGGCTACATGAATCATGTTCTCTCATGAAACTCCTTCATCAAGTTAATTGTTTACCATATGGATCATGCTTCCAACCATGTTCTCTTAGGCCTACCTCTAGTCCTCTTGCCCTTGTTAACTATTATCTTGTCATTTCAACTAAGTGGTGCATTTAGTGGCCTCTATTGCATATGCACTTATTTCTTATTCAATCTCTTAGCATGTATTGAAAGTCTATCACGAAATTCTCATTTCTGCTACACTCAATTTTTGGACACGTCACTCCTTAATAGCCAATATATTATAATGACCCATAAAGCGTTGTTGGTCTTACAATATTACTGTAGAATTTTATTTTTTCTACAATGTCACAGCTAGCTATGGTTAAATAGGAATCTAGAAAAGCTTTCCATTTTACCCATCCTAACTTTTCTAGACTAAAATGGAAGGTGAAAATAAGAAAAGGACGCATATGTTACAACAGAGATGAGGATCCTAGGGTCAAGCATTGCAAGTCGAAGTTATAACAAATAAGAAACGAAGAATTCTTCATTTTCAACATAAGTCAATATAATTTGAGCAAACTGCATGCCTAGAATATTAGATTGGATTATACATAACTTTGTTCACAAACTGATTTATGAAAGAAACAGAAACTACCAACTTACAACCAGTTAAACAAGTAAATTATTTTCACCGCCAAACTATCTAAATCCATATAAAGGCAGATATCAGCTCTATTTTAGAAAAATATGTATAGCTTATAATAGCAAAGGATAATGATGTACAAACATTGCTTCTTTGACATTTAGGGGGTGTCTGGCAAATTGATAGTGAATTAGAAGTGTGAAAGTCACTTTTTTTGCAAGTGAGAAAATGTATTCATGTCAGCATGCAAGTGAAATACAATGTTTGTTTACAAAAATAAATTATTGTTAGAGAGTAGAAAAGTGAAGATGATGTAGCAATTAATTTACTTATTTAAAATTATATCAATTTTTAAATATTTTTTGGTAATTGCTACTAAAAAAATATTTTTTTGGCAACTATAATTGAATGTATTCGCCCATCATGTTAAAAATAAACATAAACATCTAGCAAGATTAGAAGCAAAAATACAAAATTTAATATAACTGTTTTAAATAAATCATGCAAAGTCCTTAAGAAATTAAATCGATAACTATAGATTGCATCCTCCATTAAAAAAATAAGTTTTTTTTATAATAGTCCCTTAAAGTTTTTATATTTTGGACATAGTCCTCCAATTTGCGATTAAGTCCCTTGAATCTTATACCATGTTACTACTACCCTTGAGTAAATTAATTAATTTGAAACAATATATAATCATTTAAGGGCTAACATAAGAAACTCCAACAATAATCATATTCCAAAATTAAATGTCATGAACAGAATCGGAAATAAAAAATTGCTTAACCAGCGGGAAGAATGAAAGAGTTAATGAAAAAAGATATATTTTAGTTAAAAGTGGTCCCCACTTTCCCACTTTCATGTGCCATCCGCACATTTTTAGACGAGGTTGAAAATGCATTAAATTTGGTGTGGCAAGTTTTTGCATTTAACTTTCACATGCATTTTCAATGAAACAAACACCAAAAGTACTAAAAGTGAGTCACTTTCACATACATTTTTCACTTTCAGGTGAACAAACACCCCACCCCCCCCAAACCCAAAACTAGAATCCAAAGTTGAAACTTGACCTGGCAGAGGGAGTAGAGATGGCTAATATGTGTTGCTATTATCACTTACGCAGAAAGCACCTATAGTCGAGGGATTCACGCACTGCGAGATGCCACAAGGATTTTTCAATCAAGTTCTCCACCATTTTGTGATAAATTGATGGCAGTAAGTGAACATTATCAGCAACTGCACAGATCATCATTTCAGACGTTGTCTGTAAGTCCAAAGCTCAGGGTCCTGTAAAAGAAAAGTAACAAACACCATACATAAAATTTAGCATCCCAACTTTGTGAAAATAAGATATTAGGCAACACTAGCATGAAGGAACAGATACATCATCATAATCAGGAAGTTTCATGCTCAGCGCACTATGAAAAGCTGACTATCTAAGTGCTCATAACATATACTAAAGATAACCCATAAGGCAGAGTTAGGATAAAAAAGAAGATGTGAATGATCTATGGTGGTAAGTAGATGCGAAAGTAATTCTGGTTTCATTGACTTGGATATGATAAGAAAGAAGGCCTGCATGATCTTTGTTAGTATCTAGCAGTGAAAGAAATTAGGACTGAGCAATGAAACTAGGTTGTCCCAAACATGGATATAACTAAACATCATGCATGGACTAATCAACGGTACAAGTATGTAAATCACATTGTACAAATTAGAAAAAAGACTTGACATATAATCCTTTCGGTGCAATAAGCAGAAAACTAGATTCACCTGCCTCCGAAGAATACACATTTCCTCCTTTCCAAGATAAGGGACACCTATATCAAACAATTACACAGAAAGGTTCAATCCAATCATCAATTGTAGCAGCACAATAAATTAAGGAGCTGGAGAAGTCAATGGTTGATAGGAATTATACAAACTATGCACAGTACATTCTGGTACTGCAAGTTCGCAACTTACTGTTCCTCAATTGAATAAGGCATCAAATTGTTATGTATGTCACAAATATTTAGGGCAATTTTCTTGATATTTTCATAACACTACTAGAAACTGGTCAGCTCAGATTTCTGAGTAAGGCCTAATTTCCACCCACGTTCTGTGATGCTGATAGAATTTGTAAAGATCCAACTGCAACAAACTTTTTCCCCTTCTTTAAAGCCACGTCGCAGACAGAAAATTCTATCTTTAATGTTCTGTCCTAAATTTCAGCAACGGAGACGGCATAACGAATGTGGAATTATCACCCTAAATTTTAGTAAATAATACTGAACATTGTAGATAGATTTTTTATTTTATTTATTACAATGTTAATTCATTTAAAAATTCAATGAAGATGGAATACTGGCCTGAAATGTATATGTATACTTTTGGAAAAAGAATCATCCTAAAATGCTCAACATCATAAAATTAGAAGTTTTAGACTACACTTCAACAACACCTTATCAGCTTACTGTCAGAAATGGATCGGTACTGAGAAACCTTCACATATTGCCTCATCCTTCTTCCCCCTTAGTCCGCAGCAGTGCACAGTCAGACAATCCTTGAACAAACACTAGATAGGTCCAATTCTCCATGAAACATGATCATAATGTCATGCTCCTACTTTCGCTGTAAAACCGCCCCTGGTAATGCCAAGAAAAGCCCCTGCCTGCTAACAGAAAAAAAAGGAAGAAGACGTAATAGCAACTCTGTAACAAGTATCTAGGTAAATAAAATAAGGGTTGATCTAAATTTGCACCTATAGTGACGAAATGGAAAATACTTCAAGCAATGCCGTTGGATTCTGCTGATGACAAATGCAGCCGAACGATCAGGGCCATTGAACCCCTCTCTCTGAAAAACCTGTGTTAAATAGCAATCTGAAGGATTGAATTTATCCAAGTCGAGTATAGGAGCTATAATTAGTGACCTTCATGCATTCAAATGAAGAAATCTATATAGTTCTCGATTTTGAATTATAAGGCATATTGACTCAAATAATGACATACTTTTGAAAATAGTACAAGAATTGAGTTGCATAATGTACCCCGGTTTGAAGTAAATTGTCTCTAATCTCTATACAGATAGCAACGACAATATAAATCACAAGACCCAGCCAATAGTTTCCCCAATCTCTTGCCATATTCATAAAAGAGCACTTGGTTAAAGTGCAGGCAAGTATAAACAAGCTCCTTTGGCTTCCACCTAAATCTAAAACTGTTCCTTTCTAAAACAAGTCAATCAGCTAGACAAAAATCCTCAAGAGAAGAAGAAGACTAATACATACAATGCAGGATATCTCGGCTACTTTCTCTTGAAAAGTATAGAACTCAGTTAGCCTTCTGATTGCTTCACCCTTGGTTATTTTCTCCAGAGGGTCATCACCCTGCTTGACCTTTAAACAGAAAAAAATCCTGATAATGCCATAAAAGATACTGCATATTCAGCTAAAATGGAACGAAATTGACTTTGAGTTTGTACCCTCATCTTCATCGATCCCTGAGAGTGGCCTTCACCTTATCAAAGTCAGAGTTTATACGCATAAGGATATGATCTGGTGAATTATCAACGATGAACATTGGAAGCCAACTTCAGCAAAAAAACTGTAAACTGAGATACAGAATCACTTCTGAAACTATAATAATCCACTGACAGCGAAATTTTTTTAACATCTCATTTCTCAATAATGCAGAGTATTCCTTCATTTTAGTTATTTATTTATTGCTAAAAAGATGAACTCTAGTTGGGATTTCTTTTCACACTGAAATGTTTACAATGTGATTTCAAAATATAAAATAAATAATCTCATTTTGTATTTTGGTCGAGGCTTTATAAAATTTTAAAATAACATTATTTAAATACTAACTTGGATACATAGCGAGGTGGAAAATGGGAATAGAACACGAATATTATTTACATACTATATGATCTCTAATTAACTATCTGTATGAAGCAATCAACAAGAATCCCAACGTAAACTTTTGAACAAATAAATAATCAATAGTTGCAAGAAAAGAATTGGGAAAAGGAACCTTGACGAAGGTCACCAAATGCCACCCGGTATAAAATTCTTCTTGACATCACCAAGGGTATCTTGATAAAATCATCCTTCCTTGATCACCCAGCGAAGAAAGAAACAACCTGCATCAGAGAGAGCGAAATTATATAATGAAACACCTATAACAAAAATATGTCTATTAAAAGCCAATTTACAATAAAATCAGGAAACAAGAACAGCACAAAGAAGAAAGAAGGATATAGGTGAACGTACCGCACCACTCTGTGAAGTTGCAATTAGCAACTATCTTGTAAAAGAAAAGCTCTTTGCTTAAATCCAGGCCTGAAATTTATAATAATCCATATTAAGTGAGATCCTCACTGATAAAAGTTAGCAAAAGAGAAAAGAAAAAGAAAAAGAAAAAGAAAAAGAACTAACCTTTGTGAAGATATCCAACTTGTCCATGATCATTCCTGATTCTCAAGTAAACAAAAGAAAGAAAAATCATCAACGAAGCTTTCCTAATTGGCTAACCAGATAAAGAGTACCAAATGCTACCTATACTGTACAATTCTTCTCACACTTTCTCATCTCTGCCCTGCATTCAAAGCTTCAATCAGTTCCTGTTAAAAAAAAAAAAAAGGGGGCCACTGAGAACAGAAAATTTGACTATTAAATGAAAGTTCCCAAATTGACCAGAAAATTTCATCAGAAGAAAAAGAGAGAGGAATTGAGAAAAGGTACGTTGATGAAGATACATATCAAATAGCTTCCCACTGTCCAATTCTTCCTTCAACAGTAAAAAACCCTAGAAATGAGAAAATTATACCCTAATTGTAAAAAATTCCACAATCCCCAGAAAAATTCATCAAACAAGACAGAGAAATTACCAAATGCCATCCGGAGTGTACGATCCCTCTCAATTTTGACATAAACCAAAACCTGCGACGGAACAAAGGAGTGTAAAAAAAACCCTAAAAATGAGAAAACAAAGCCCTAAATTAGCTCTCTGCAACAGTGAAGAGGGCAAATGAGGCTGAGATGAGGAATTAAGACGATGAGGGCCTTAATTTAAAGGGGAGATTTGCGTAATTATTTTTGGCGGGAGAGAACGCTACGCGTTTAAGATTCTTAAACACAGTTTTAGATTTTTGTAATGAGCCGGTTTAATTCGAACGAATCGGACCGGTTTATTAATGTTATTTCTTTGGACCGAATCTTACACTTTGGTGATTTTGCTGCAAACTAAACATTTATTTTGCGCTTTAAATTTCTTTGTATCCGGGATAGAATATATTATATCTCGAATATTATGATTATTTGATTTAATATTAAATATTTGGTAAAATAAAATTATTTGGTTAAGAACTATTTATTTTGTACCATAAGAAAAGAACTATTTATTTTAGTGAAGAAATAAACTTTTCTTTCATTAAAAATTAGTTTTCATAGCATTTAAATTCAAATATGGAAGTAGTAGTTTTTATAACGATGACAGATAAATGTGTACTTTGAATGTTTGGTTTTAAATAAATTAAAAAAATCAGTTCAAAGGTTTTTAAATCTCTCAAAATAAAAACAATATCAAACATCCGACTATGATAAAAATATAGCATCATGTGTGTAACATAACACATATGAAAGTTCATATTCATTTCATTTAACAAACAAATATCTGTTTTCTCTATCTTCGAAATGAAATATAAATGAATACTTATGAATAAAAATCAAACTATCTGATAATAGTGCAATCAACTTCCACCCCTATGCACAATAACTATCCTATTTAATTGATCTTTTTCTTTTTATATTTTCTTCTCTGAAGTTAAGTGGGAGAAGCGCACTGGCCATATCATTTTCATGAATAAAATTTGCCACTTCGAGAACGCATGTGTAAATTGTGTGGTACTTTTTCTATGCGGAGAGCATCCGTTTTAAGTACCATGGTATAGATTTCTATGTTATTCCTGAGAAATATAAGAAATGTACATGCGCTTATATTTCTATTACAAGAAAATATGAAGATCGACTACTAGTAATAGAAACATAGGAAATGTATATGCTGCGAACTTATATTTAAGTACTATATGAAAAAGATGCCCACAAAAAAATTCAGACAGCTTGAATCCTTTGACATTTAATCTGAGACCTATGCACAGTCGACAAAGGTATATTTTCTATTTCGATTATTTACCAACTGAGCCAGATCCTTTCGATGCTGACAAGCTGTACCCCTGGGCCTGGATGTATAATGTATTGGATGTATAATGTATTACACAAATTCTCAAAAATAGGTAAATAATAATGCCATTAAGCAATAGGGAGCGCAAATCAAATTACTGAAAGATCTCAGGGGATTAAGTGCCGATGAATTAAACCTGCATTCAGACAAGCAACTGAGATCACATGAGTACTCCCTCCAGTGAAAGACCAGCAATTGAGCTCCGCGACAAATAAAGTTGAAATAGATTTCCTCTTTCAATTAATACCCTTTAAACAAAATGCATCTGGTCAATCAGGCCAAGCTCTTCGAATTTCTCTCATAAACTAGGAGTAAAACCTTGTGCAGCTTATTTGATGGGAATTAGTGTTTAGTTTCGACATGTCATAACCACACTCGTTCAAGGACATGGTATTTAAACTCAAAAGAGCAGCACGAAAAGATATTGTACAATTTTGGAAGCTTTTATTTCTTTGCATGACTAACTAGATATCCAGCGTCTGTCCTCTGATGATTTCGCCCTCACCTGCTTAACAGATCCAATGATGAAAATCTACAAGTTGGAAAAGAACAATAAAAAAGTTAGCGATAGCAAACTGAAAGAATAAACAGTTATCAAGGAATTACTGAGCCCAAAGTTAATGAGTGCATGGTAGTCTCTAAATATCTAATCTAGGTAAATAGACCAGAAGTACATTATCCAGTCCATGGATCTATATGAATGTTAAAACTCTGGTCCCTCTGTATATGAAACTGAAAAGTTACAAACTTAGCCAACAATTAGAAGTTCCTGAAACAAAGCTCTTTCTGCCAAAGAAACTAGAAAATTATTTGAATATGCCCACAATACAAATACTGAGAACAGCAAATACAGCATATTTGCTGGTATAAAGGTTCTTGAAAGAACCATATGTTGATCATAAATCGCATTCTTTTTGTTGTGCAGGTTTCGCCCACCTCAATGAGCATGAAAATAATGTGGTTGGCTATGAATCTCTGCAGGTTAGAATAAGAACATGAAACTGTATAATTTTGGAAATCTATTTCTCTGTCTAATAAAAGATGTTCTCCCTATAACGATTCACGCTAATACAATGAATTTCTGTCCTGAGAATGAAAATGGGAGAAAGCAGTGTTTCGTAAACAAAAGCAAGAGCAGGTTAGCTGATATATTTCTAGGCTTCTCAATGGATTTCTTATAAATCTATCACTGCAACATACTCCCCAGGTAGGGTATTGCAAATGTTACTATTTAGAAGGCCTGGCCAAGTTAAAAATAACTATATATCTCATCTACTTAATTTGAAAGATGGATAGAGCAGCAAACTTTAAGCCAATACTTTGCTGTGGTCTTCACCATCATGTTCAATAGAAACAATCAAGCTGTATCCATGCCAAACATAAAAAATTCAGTGGAAGTAAGTGGTTCTTTTACAACCTTCTTTAAGCCAAGAGTTTTGTAGTACATTTTTCAAATGATTCTTCAAGATGCTAGCTCCTCAAATTCGTTGACATGGGCGAACCAGAGCTTGATTTCGGATGGAGAGATTGCCCCAGACTCTTAGATGATATCAATATTGTGGATGGCATACAATTCTTGGACTTTGTGCTCCTTCATGTTATTAAAATAGGAACTACTCGGATGCTCATGTTGGCGTAGAAACAGAGTTCCGAAACCAAATAAAACGGTGCAGTGCTCGGGCAGTGAATAAATGTGAACCATTAGCCCAAACTTTGCTTGCTCTAGTGTTGGGCGCAGAGTTCACGCCCACACGCCGCGGAAGCGTTATCTCCTGAGAGAAGCTCTGAGTTATATTCCCGTCTCACAAAGGAAACAAGAATAGAAAGTAAAATATCCCAGCCAAGTGAGATATCTTACTCTTCCTCTCAACAGTACTAGGACTGAATCAAGGGAACCTACAAACTATAGCCAATGCACAATAAATAGCAAAGACACGAGATTTACGTGGTTCGGCAAACTTGCCTACGTCCACGGGAGCACCACAATAATTTCTTATTTGACCACAAGAAATTACAAAGCTTAAAATAGAGAAGATCTCAAACTTGAGATCTCTCAAAATTACCGCGTATAATTATCATAAAATCACCGCTATAGCTCTCTCTTCTCAAAATTGAGATAGGCTCACTCGACTCAAACTCCTCCATCCCTTCTCTATTTATAAGGAAACAACTCCTCCGCCCCTTTATCTCAAACCGATGTGGGACTAAACCTTTTTTTTCCCCTTCGTTCCGCAGTTCGCAGGTGCGGAGAGAACGGGCTGGGGGTTCTCACCACGTGGGTGGTCCCCACCCACGTGGGTTTGCCTCCCACGTTCACAGGCTGTCAGTTGCTTCTGTCGATGGTCGTTCGTCGGTCGAGGTCATCAAATTCATCCAACAACGGTTAAAAAAGCTGGATATATTGACAAAAGCTAAGTGATTATTAGTTTATCTCAAGTACAATTAGCATTTTTACCAAGACTTCACTTAACTTTTTTGCTCTTCAAATAGCAGTCCCGATCCATTCTTAAAATTTAAAGATAATTGATTAGGTTGAATTTTGTTATGTGGACTATTTAGACATCTATTGCCATCAACCGCACCCCACTTCAAAGATGCATCCGTACACCAGGGGGGAAAACTTTAAAGAAAGCTAAAATATCTCCTAGTTAATGATGGCTTTGCCTACCTAAATTCTGATATGAATAATAAATGTGAACCCAAATGTTTTTGATTTATCTACATAACTGAGGGCGCAACTTGAACAATAGTTAAGTGCTTCAATTGTAGGCAGAAACCGGCTGTAGGCATTTATCGCCTCATTATTGTCTCCTAGCTGCTATACAAATAATTTACATTATGTGTAATTTGTTTATGATCTTTATGTGATATTCTCCATCTGAGAACTCAAACTCAAAGATGAGCTTGAACTGTTATGAAGTTAACCTATAAATAACGATATAAATTCTATTTTATGAAGTAGGTTCAAATTCCTTTGACCTTTACATCTCTCAATTTATTTCTTCACTCTTGTTTGGTTCCATGCAACCATTTTCATATGCCTAACAGCATGTGCGCTCTCCAAAACTAAATTTAAAAATGCAACGCCCACACCAAACAAACTATTACTAAACAAAACCAACAGCCTAAACCTGTATTCTCCTCTCTCCACCATGCTCCCCCTCCTCTTCCTCCTCCTCCTCGTCAACCACCTCTCTGCCTCCACTGCTGCCGACAGCCCTCTCCTCGACCACGTCTGCTCAGGCACCAACTTCACCGCCAATGACACATTCGACTCCAACCTCAATACTCTCCTCGGCTCCCTCTCCTCCTCCAACTCCACCTTCACAACCTCCACCTCCGGCTCTTCCCCCAACAAAGCCTACGCCCTCTTCCTCTGCCGCGGCGACGTCTCCTCCTCCGACTGCAAATCCTGCATCAAGACCGCCACCCAGGACATCGTCTCCCTCTGCCAAGAACGCAAACAAGGCATCATTTGGTACGACAACTGCGAGCTCCGGTACTCCGACGCAGGCTTCTTCTCGGTCGTCGACGAGTCGGAGTACACAATACTCATCAATAAGGCCAATGCAACGGATGTGGATTCGTTCGTGAAGATGCAGACTGAGCTGCTGGATACCGTGACGTATCGAGCAGCGTACAACTCGTCGATGAAGTTTGCTACCGGAGTGGCATACAACGGGTCTAAGGATATGCTGTATGCGCTGGCGCAGTGTACCAGGGATTTATCGGCGGACGCGTGCAACCGGTGCTTGAAGCAGATAAGGGGGTATTATGACTACGAGATGAGTGTTGGTGGGAGGGTTGTTGGACAGAGTTGCAATTTTAGGTATGAGCAGGAGGTGTTCTTTGGAGGGGAACCTATGATTTCGTTAGATTTGTCGGGTCCGGTGCCGACACCAGCAGCTGCTCCGCCGGCTCAGCAACATGTTGGAGGTGATTCTGCTCCGGTGGCTGAGATGCCGGCCTCTTCACACGGTGGAAGAGGTGAAAACATTCCAATGAATCAGTGTACCTTGAAAAATTTTACCGGTAATTGTTGTGTTTATCCTACTTAATTTTGTTGCTGATTCAGGGAGCAGGAATACGAAAAAGATCCTGCTAATTGTGATTCCTGTTGCACTCGGCCTGCTGCTTGTCCTGGTTTCGGGCATTTGCTTTTGTAGTAGGAGGAGGAGGAACAGGAGGAGACCTGCGAAAAACATCCATGGTGAGTAATAAATTACTCACCTTCAGTATTCAGTAGAGACCTTGAAGGTAAATAGAGAAGTCAATTAACTCAAGTATAGACCTTTAACTAGGAATCAATCTTTAATAATATTGATCAACCTCCAATAATATCAAGTTGGTGAAACTGGAGACCTGGTTTAGACAGATTTGCCTCAGTTCACACCTCTTGAAGGAAATAAAGTTGCCTGTTTATGCAAATTTCAATACTGATTCAAGAAACTGAGGAGTGTTAACTAATAATTTTCCAGGTAATGCATCTACGTTGGAGGATATTTCAAGCACTGAATGGCTGTCATTTGATTTGCCGATGCTAAAAGTTGCTACAGATAATTTCTCTAATTCTCAAAAACTTGGACAGGGTGGCTTTGGTACAGTCTATAAGGTACATCATTTCTTTTCCTGCTTATTTCCATCTGATTATGATATACAGTAAACTTTATTAATTGCTTATTTACTGTTTTAGCCAATATACATTTTAGAATCTTTCAATTTTTTCCCGTTTAGGGAACCCTGGCTAGTGGAGAAGAAATAGCGGTGAAGAGGCTTTCAGCAAGCTCCAGGCAAGGAATACAAGAGCTACGAAATGAACTCATATTGGTAGCCAAACTTCAGCACAAGAATCTTGTTCGCTTACGAGGTGTTTGTTTGGAAGAAGATGAAAAGTTGCTCGTCTATGAATATATGCCCAATGGAAGCTTGGACAACTTCTTATTCGGTATTTCTTCAACACTCCAAGAAAATCTCTCACAATATCATGGTGCTGCTTTATGTAATTAACTGTTCAGAATTTCTGTAATAGATCCTGTCAGATGCAAGCAACTAAACTGGGAAGGACGGCTTAACATCATTTGGGGAATTGCACGAGGTTTACTCTATCTACACGAAGAAAGTCACCTAAAAGTTATACATCGGGACTTAAAAACCAGCAACATATTATTAGATGCAGATATGAACCCGAAAATTGCAGACTTTGGTTTGGCTAGGCTTTTCAGAGAAGATGAAACACAGGGCATTACAAATCGAGTGGTTGGGACATTGTCAGTACGTTAACTTAGACTGTATTTTTCCAGCCATACATAAAATATTAGTCATCTCATGCAAAAATCTAATTTCATTGATGTCTTGCAGCGGTTATATGGCACCTGAATATGCACAGCGTGGGCATCTTTCGATGAAGTTGGACGTATACAGCTTTGGGATTCTAATTCTAGAAATTGTGACTGGAAAAAGAAGTAATGGCTTCCAGTATGATTCTGAAATTTCCCCAGACATAATAAGCTATGTGAGTACGCATTTTAATCTTCATATGCTACATGACTCCTACAAATTTTTTTAAGAATATTCTGTATATGTTCAGGAGCTGACTGAGCTAAAAAGAAAAAATGAAACAATCTCTTGAAGGATTGGACATTTGGAGAGGTTTAGTCATGAATATATGCAAAGACTACTACATGTATGTACATTCATAGATATCGAAATGCAGATTGATACATTAATTTACAAAGGAGTATCCGAGAAAGAAGTCTCACACTTGCTGGTCTAAGGTCTCTCCATTCACAAAAACAATTGAAATGACATGTACCAAGAGTAATCTCATGCTAAAAGAGAATTACTTCCCCTGATAAGAAATGCTCTAGGGTAAAATAAGCTCAAAGACTAAAGAATCAAAACTTTGTTACCATCTAAGGTTTGTTCTTGCAATGAAGCAGATATAGGCTTGACCTTATTTTTTTTAAAGGAAGCAAGCATTGTTTTCATGAAGATGCAGCATATAACTGCACTCAAGGACCATAGTCGAGTTTTTAGTAGCAGTAGTGTAATGAGTAAAGAACTATTTATAGATGGTTGTACACTCTTTGACAATAAAGAATAATGCAATTATCATATACCTTGAGATAATGTGCAAAGCCGGGAATAAAAAATAAAATGATACTCTTACCTTTAGCTTTCTCCTTCATAACCTCAAGGCAAATATAGATTTTCATATACTACTTGTTTGATTTAGATGTTTGATTGAGAGATCAAGTTTTCGCTCCCATAAGACGCTTTGAGCCATGTTTTAACATGGTACACGCTTGTTATATAGGCGATCACATATTAATGCTTATCTTGACATTTGGAATGATTTTTATCCTCGTCTAGGGGATAGGTTAGGAGTTCTTTGAATTGTAGGGAAACAAAGAAGAAAAGAAAATTTAAGTCATAGTTGCTTAAAGTTTGAGAATCAATCAAGACCTGAATTAGGTTTCTCCAGTGTATATGTAATACTAATTCTATTTCTGGTAACATTTACACACCTAATTCTAATTGCAGACTTTAAATTAACATGACATCTCCTCATGCAGGCATGGGAATATTGGAGAAGGGAAAGAGCATTAGAAATAATTGACCCATCAATGGGGGAAATTTCTTCAAGAAATGAAGTTTTGAGATGCATTCAAATTGGACTCTTATGTACGCAAGATGTTCCTACTAATAGACCTGCCATGTCGGCGGTTTTTCTCATGCTACATGGTCCCTCGGTGGCTATTCAAGACCCAATGCAGCCTAGATCAATCGCTGCTGCAACTAATGTGGATTTGAGCACCAGTGAAGAATTTGAAAGTAAGTGCCATTAACTACCAGTTTACTTATGTGAATGAAGTATTTTCTAACGTTTATTATACATTAGATGGTTGGCTAATATCAATATCTGAAATATAAACTACAAATAGGAATTATTTCCCTATGCATTTCATTGAAAATACATGACTGAGACATTCATTTTCTTAGAAAAAAAAGCTAATCGCGCAACACTTTTCCAAAATATAGCAACCAAAGATCTAGCAACATCAATGGACATTTTATCACAAGAACAATGTCAATTTTCTCGTAGTAACATCGTTTCACATGAATGAATTCTTTCTAGATCTTTAGCAGTTTCTGTGATCATTATTTTAGAGTTAGTTACAGACATAACTTCTTTGATACTAGTTTACAAAATTTTTCAGGAAGCGTCTATAGCACTGATGAGGATATAGTCGCCATCAACCGAAAGTTTCCAGAAGCAAAGAACATAGCCCAGGACAAGAATTTTCACAGGCAGACAACATGAGCATGTCTGTCGAGGTGAGGGTGATCACAAGATGCCTCAAATTTCATAATGAGGCACCTCCTTTGATCCATAAAGCTGTAAATGATAATTTTCGACTTCTTTATGTTTCTGTAAAAAAAATAACTAATTGCTGTATATTGTTTATGCCAATCTCTGAGGGCCACCTGCATATGAGAATAGATGTTCTCCTGAAATGACTATGGTTATTTTTAAATTAAATCATTCACCATTGAAGACTAAAATGCCTTTTTTTAAAGGTTCCATTTTACCTAAATACTTGTTCCCTAAAATTGTCAAGCAGAAATCGGTGTGTGTTACCGAAATAGACTCTGAAACAAATGTTTGATAGAAACTAAAAGACCCTGAGTCTGTGGTGGAACTACTAAAGCTCCCACGCCATGTCAAATAACAGCACAAGCATCACTGTACAACAGAGCTCAGGACACTAGTCGATCATACTTTCTTTCTTTTTGAATTATCATCAACCAATCATATTGCATTGTATGAGATAGTACTTTTTGCTAAGAAATTGTATGACAGTATATAAGCAGTGAGAGAATCAAAATAAACTGTATAATGAAGAAGCTGGGTTGGTTAAATTGAAGTACCAATTTCAACAGCAAAGAAAAGTCTTCAAGCATAGTTATAACAATGCCCATATCGGCGAGGACAGCTTTGACGAGCCTTCAATTTCCCAAAACTTAAAAAATACGTTAATAAAACCCCACGTTCTAAAGAACTTGCATTAGGATTTTAAGGCTGAGAGGCGAAGCAATGAAAACAGTCGACAAGTAAAAGAGAGCTTCAAAGGATTCGAGCTTCTTCATCGTCGACAAAAAGTTGAGGGGGAAGAATTCATTAAAAACAACCCATTTGACATTTAATTATCAAATTCCTAAGCTTTTCCTTTTTTTTTTTTTTCTACAAAGCACCTAACTTTCTACTTTCGACAAAGAAAGTCCCTATAAGTTTTACCCCATTTTTGCTACGAAGCTCCCAATTTTCTATTTTTGACAAAGAAGCGTCTAAGTTTTAATCATTTCTTCTAAGAAGTCCTCAACTTTCTTTTTTTAATAATTTATTTATTTTAGTTATAGTGACGTCTCTAAGTTTTACTCATCTCTTTTAAAAAACCCCCAAGTCTCCATGTGAACTTATGGATTTTGTTGTTAAAAAAAAGAAAAAGAAAAAAAAGTTAGGGGCTTCTTGGAAAAGAAAGGTAATTAACTCAGGGGAGTAGTTGTCAAGAGAAGAAAGTTGGGGGCTTCTTACAAAATAGGGATAAGACTTAGGGGCTTCCTAAAAAATATAAACTTAAGGTCTGCTTAGAAAGAAGGCGTAAAACTTAGGGGCTATTTAGACCATCTTCTCTAGTATATATGCGGAAAGTTCGTTGATTATGAAAAACAATAGGTCAAGTAGATTAAGCTTATGGTTTTTAGTTTACTTTTTATTAAGTTTCCTCTCAATGTTGATAAAATTTTACTTATCTGAAGCATAGTAGACATGGGACTTTAACCTACACCCATTTAATTTAGTAAAAGCTTTAAGACTAGCATCATAGACCACTAGACCAAACTATCTAATTTGTTAAAAGTTTTACAAATTTATGATATAACGGATTGCAAATCCTGTGTAGTTAGTGAAAGTTGCTAATTACACGTGATAATCCCATATAACCTAACAAAATGTAATTTAAAATTGACCAGCTTTACTATGCTGACGTAGCTAAAAGTTGGTCGACTTTGGTAATCAAATATCAAATAGGTTAATTTTTAGAAATAAATATTCGAAGTGATCTATTTTAAAAATTTCCTTTTCATTTTATTGAGTTTCCAAGAAGGGGACGTCCCAATTCTTTTATAACTATTTTCATATTAGTCCCTTATTAAATTTATAGTATTTTGATATTAGTTCCTCAAATCATTGTATTTTGATATTAGCCCTCAAAACTGTGGGTACTCATTACTGGAAGTCGTTGATCACCACTTTCATCACCGTTGATGTTCATCGTGTCCCGTAAGCTTTTCCTTTCATAGTTGTGTTGGTTTGTGTGCATAGACGATACAACCGAACACCTTGAAGAAATTCATTGTTGCCTTTCGCTTATACCAAGCTTCATATGATGTCTTGTGTGGCACAACTTTTATTGGTGATCTATTCAATATGTAGACTCCTGTATATAGCCCCTCAACCCATAGTTTGTTTGAAGGTTTTTTACCCTCCAACATGCTCCTAGCTATTTCTACGATTGATCTATTTTTTCTTTCTGCTACTCCATTTTGTTGTAGAGTATACCTTGTTGTTAGCTCCTTTTTTATGTCATGATTTTTACAGAAACTTTAAAACTCATTGGATGTGAACTCTCATCCACGATCTATTCTTAGAATGTTCAATTTATGGCCACTTTGCTTTTCTACAAGAGCCTTTAATTCAACAAAATTTAAAAATACTTCTGAATTTTCTTTTTAAGAAATACACCCACATCATTCTACTATAATCATCAACAAATAGTAAAAAAATATCTTCTTCCATTTAATGACGGGGTTTGTATTGGGCCACACACATCAGCATCAATTCTAATGGGGCTTTAGCTCTCCAAGATGTTTTAGTAAAGGTAAGCAATGCATTTTTTTCATAAGTGCATCCTTCACAAACTTTTCTCCCTTAGTGATATACAAGAGTCCTATTACCATATTCTTCATTTTTAACAAATTTAAACTATTAAAATTGAAGTGGCTATATCTTTGATGTCATAATAGAGAATCATTATTTTCTTTCAATTTAAGTGCAAGATTTTCTATAAATATTTTTAGAGGAAAAACCTTGTTTGGAGCCATTTTTATTCTGGCCACTATTTACTTATTCGTATCATTTATTATCACACATTCATTCTTTAAAAAAATTGATTGAATATTCTTTTTGGATTAATTGTCCCACAATTAGTAAATTTTGGGTTAGCCCCGGAACATAAGGAACATGTGAGATGTATTTATTTTTACCTCCCTTAGTCTGGATCGCTATCACTCCCTTTCCTTTGACTTTTTGTAATTTTTTGTCTTTAAGTTTTATTTAAGAGTTTGCTCCATCCTTCAACTCCTCTCTTATTTTCTGTTATATTATTGTTGCATCCACTATCCAAATACCATGTGTCTTTTTCTTCTAATTGTGCATTAAAACATGAATTAAATGGATGATCTATTTCTGTTTCGATATAGTGGGCTTCATTATTTTTCTGATACCAACAATATTTTTGGGAGTGGTTAGTATTTTTACACTTAGTGCACTTAAATATGCAATTATATGTGTTATGTCAGCCTAATTACAGATCTTATAGTAGGTGGTAGACTTATCTTTTGAGAAGTTATTTTCTCTCTCATTCCTTTCTTCTTGTCTCCCCGAACTTTCTTTCATTGTAGTTGCATCTTCCATCTTGTGATTTCTGAAAAAATATTCTCTGTTTATTTTCTTTAGTTACATCTCCTCCTTTCCTTAGAAATGTCAATTTTGACTGGAAAGCTTGCTCCACCTCTTAACTTGAAGATCTGCTTCTTCTAAGCTCATGTGGCTCTAAAGAAGCCATTAGTTCATAAAACCTTTACTTTGATAATTCTTTAGATTCTTCTATGGCAGCGGCGATATAATCCCATGTAGGAGGAAGGCTTCTTAATATCTTCTCAACAATCTTCGTATCCTCAATTTTATCCCCATAACTTCTAATTTGATTACCTATAGTGGTAACTCTATCATTAAATTCTTTTACTGATTCATTATCCTTCATCTTTATATTGTCAAAATCTCTCCACAAAGATTATAGTTTGATAGAGATTACTTTTTCGAAGCTCTTGAGAATTCCTATTTGAACATGTCTCATGCATCCTTTGATTTTGATGCGGACATTATTCGGGGAAAGATTATTTTGCTTACCCCTTATTGGATAAAAAGGTGCACTTTAGCATCCTTTTTCTTATTCTCTTTATACTCCTTTTGTTTTGTCGGTGTTCATGATACTAACATTGCCAAGTCATCTGGATCCTCGTAGCCTTCTTCGACAAGCTCTCAGAGCTCTTGAGAGATGAAGAGAGTCTTCATTTGGAGGCTCCCAAAATAATAGTTTTCTCCATCAAAATAGGAACTAGGTTTTGGGAATAATTGAAAAGAAATGGGGCAGATGTTGTTGATACCGCCACTTACTTAGAATGGTATAATAAAAGGCTAAAGGCTTTCAAGATTGATTTGAGGTGGAAGAACCTAGCTCTGACACCAAATTTATTGGAGTTCCGGAAGCTAGGTGGGTAATTGGTTTAGTTTTGGAGGATTGAGAATGTAGGAAATAGAATTGGAAATGCTAAGTTAGAGAAGAAGATGCTAAGAATAATAGATTGTTTAATACTGGATGGATATACAACGCTTACCCTCATCACCTATTTACAGAGGCCTAAGGAATTCTCTAGAACATTGATATTTTTCATGGTACATAAAACTTTCGAGAGAATTCTATACTAATTCTAACTAATTTTAGATGCATCGATTTGTTGTCATATCTCTAATTCCTTTATGATGCTAGAAGTTTTTATATCTACAAGAACTTCTAGAGATGCTTTCAGAATTACAAATTTACTTCTAACAGTAACTAGGAACGTGGTTTCACATGAATGAATTCTTTTTAGCTGTTTACCAGTTAATGTCATAATCATTAGTTGACCAAATTTTGCAGGAAGTCTCCATAGTACTGACGAGGATAGGCTTCTCCATCAACCAAGAGGTACCAGAAGCAAAGAAAGTAGCTTAGGACATGAATTTTTACAGGAAGACAACATGAGCATGCCTGTCCTGGTTACTTCAAAATGACAGTTCAAGGTGATCACAAGTTACCTCAAATTTCATAATGAGGAACCCATTTAGATCCCTAAAGTTGAAATTACCCTCCCATTAGTAAACATTAGAAATCCTTCTTATTCTCTTTGGGGAATATACTGGGTTTATACCCTTTAGTTCTGTCAGATGTTATGAAAATGACTCATTTACCCTTTTACTAATTAATTATTTCCTAATAACAATTTTAAATAATAAAAAAGCCAACGTCTTCTTCCTCTGCTTGAACCCAACTTCTTGCTCTGTTTCGACCCGAGTACCCATCTGTCTTTGCCTCCTACTACTTTCTTCTGCTCATTCTGTATGGATCATCCATGGAATTCTCATCATCATCGAGCAGTGAATCAAGTGATTGGTCAACAGGGGTGCAAACTGTTCGGATATGGCTCGGGTAGGAAAATTGATAACCATGTCCTCAAAGATAGGATACGAATACGAATATGCATGCTAGTATATAAGCAGATATACATGTAGAAACAAAACAGATATGACAAAACTAGATAATCTATACTACATATAAAAGAGGATTGAGGTGTTAAAACTTTTAAATTCCTCTTTTGCCCTCTTAAAATTTGATATTTCTTAATTATGCTAATTATCTCTAATTAACTAACTAATCTATACTATTTTAAAATAATTTTCACAAAATATCCTTCGAGTTTGATTCATAATCACGAAAATGCCCTCATATGTCATTAAATATCAGTTTTAAAACTTTCATTATTTTCACTAAATTTATACTATTAAAATTAATATTTAATTAATTTTAATATTTATGAATATTATTTTTGTTTACTAGAATAAAACCTAATAATCTAATCTAGAAAATAATGAGAAGTACCCGAAAAAAATACTATATTTGTAATACTTATAATACAAATATTATAATGTTTTATTTTTATAATATATTATAATATTATATATAGGGGTAATAATAACATATTACAATACTGTATTATCATATAGTATTATATATTTTGCTTGCCCTCTTAAAATTTGATATTTCTTAATTATGCCAATTATCTCTA
>JBAKGM010000338.1:6425-27006 GCA_037177215.1 Asparagus racemosus
CATGGATATAAGATATCAAGTCAATCACATGGGTATATGTTGGTGAACATGATATTGGACTGACCCACTATGAAACACTGCATGGATTATTTGTGTCATCAATATGTTTTATACAATGGTTATGTTCGATTGTTTGACCTGAGACTATCATGGTTTCCTACATGAGGACTGTATACTTTGATGTTACCAAACGTTTTTCTTGACCGGATAAGAATAAAAGTATTAATCAGGTATGCTATGAATCATGCAGAAGGATGTGAGTGGTCAAGATAGAATTTGTCCCTCTCATATAAATGAGAGTATGATATATCTGGGCCTCTCAAAGAAGATAGACTGAGAAAGTGCATGGTCATGCCTAATTAGTTGATAGTCAACTATTAAGAAGTCAGTCTAATTTTAGGTGCGAGAAATTAAAGGTTGAACTGTACAATGGTGACACGTTTCTTGCCTTGAGTTCAATCAAGATATCTAGTGATGAAGAGACCGACATATGTCCATTGTGGACTAGGTTTTGTCTGAGATGACATTTACGTAATTTGGGTAGTCATAATGTCCTGTTAGGATCCGCTTATGACTTGTAGGTCGAAAAGTATTTTGGTCTACTGCCAACATCATGTAAACCTGATGGGTCACACACAAGAACATGTTGGAATGTTATTGAAAAAGCCCCCATAAATTAAGTCATATATAGATATGATTAGATGTGAGGCAATCGGGTAATCAGATTATAAATGATTTGACAAATCTCAGTTAATTGATCTTAATTGAGTAATCAGATAATGAATGATTTGACAAATCTCGGTTCATTAATCTGAATTGATTTGATCAATCACGTTCGGGAAAATACTGACCAAGTTCAATCTCTTGACAATCAATTAATAAGATCAATCACGGTTTAAAGATATGATTTTATTTGAACAAATCTTTTTGGGATACTGTATGATTGCAAACCCGATTTCTTTCCGGTTTGAGAAACCGCCTCACAACCCTTTAAAAAAAGGAGCATAGGATGGACTTTTGGGATCATCCCAATCCATCTTTTGAAATAGTGAGGAAGAGAGAGTAAACTCGAGAGGCCGCCGTCTTCGAAGTGCTAGCACACAGACGAGCGGAGTTTCAACAAGTTCGTGTAGACACCAGTAGAGGCGTAGCTGATATTACTACGCAACATCTCTCGAAGACACAAGTTTTTGTTGCTTATCTGCACGATTCAGGTAATCATCTATATTAGATCTTCTTCTACGTATGGATCTTAGGATGTAGGTAGATAAAAATTTAATTTTTAATGCTTGTTAGCCCTCCTACTTCCCTTCAGTTATCATCGCAAAAATTCAAAGAAGGAAAGAATTAAGAACAAGGTCGAAAAGTAGAGACTAGAGGAAGAAGTTGGAATAGAGATGGAAGAGGAGGAAGATGAAGAGGAGGAGAAGAAGAGCAGAAGAGGCGGGATGAAGAATGACGGTGGAGGTAGGGAGAGGAGGATGGGAAAGAGAAGAATAAGACGATGGAGTTTGAGGTGAAGGAGGAGGAGGAGAAGTGGATGCAGGTAGCAAAGGAGGAAGGGAATAGGAGGATGGTGAAGAAGAGAGGAGGGTGGAGATGGAGAGGAGGAGAGGATGTGTGATAGGTTAAAGATGAGGACAAATTAGAAAGCAACAAAAAAGAAGAGGTAGAAGGAAAGAAACTTAATTTGGTGAATGACTTTCTTTGACTTTTTTCTAAGGGAAGAAGTTCTAAAAATTTTCTTCAATGGGGTGAAAGTACTTTTCTCATTTAAAAATCTTTATTTGGTAGTCATTGTCTACATTTTACATGTATAATCTTTTATGGAGAGTGGTCCGTAAGTTTTGTTTTCAACAAAAAATGGGGGTAATTTTAGAAAACCTTTCTTAACGGTGGGGATGTCTTAGAAAATCTTCCTTAACTATTTTAATTTGAGTAAATCTCTCTTAATTTTGGGGTTGTTGTACCCCTCAACTTTGAAATTTTAGAAAACTCTCCTCAATTATAAGATGTCTCACAAGACCTCTTGATGTTTATACCTTTTTTAAAAGTCCACTAACGGGCGTTATTGAAAAATATGAAATGACTTAAATGTTCTCTTAGGAAAACTCATATTTCCGTTAAAATAAATATGCTTGTGATCATTAAAATAGACCCACAGCCGTTTACGATGATTTTCCCTCTTCTCCACTCTGTATCTCTTTTTTCTCCAATCTTGTGAAAATATAGGCTAAATTTTTTATGGTTGGCGATCTCATAGTCATTTAATTAAGTCTCTTACCTGTCACATGAGATGTTCGTCTTAACAGTGTTAATTACCGACGGTTAATTAAGTGAGAAAAATTCCGGGGTATTTTCTCAGATTTTCACACTTACGGGAATTATCTAGAACGCTCCCAAATATGAGGGATATTTACTCATATGAAAATAGCTCACTGTGATTTTTTGAGATGCCTTCCATGGTTGAGGGGGATTTTCCAAAATTAACCAAAAAAACAAAAACCACGTGGTCATGCGCCATTTCAAATTGTAGGCGACAGGAACATGCGGGTGGACCCATGACAAGCGCTTAATTAATGCGAAATGTAGTCACCATCGGCACCTATTTAACACAAGCAGCAACAAACATATCAGGAGTACACGGAGACGCTTAAATACAAATGGAGCATAGGATTAACAGATGCCCCTACATCAACGAAAACAACTCCGACAAGAGAGCCGCGTGCGAACAGTGGCGGAACTCAGTATTTCACTTGCATGGTGGAAGTGGCTTTCCGCAGAGACACTTGTTATGGAAGTAATTCCAGATGGGGAACTTCTGGGTCACAACCCCTTGAGGTATCTTTCCACATAGCAAATTGTAGCTAACGTTAAACCTCTCCAGCCCAAACACAGTCACCTCGTTAATCTGTGCCGGGATCGAACCATAAATGTAATTATTATTCAGCTCCAACTGCGTCAATCTCACCGGGAAAGTAATATGAGACATGTCAAACTTGATCAAATTATGCTGCAGATGGATCTCAGTAGCAGGCGTCGACGCTCCGAAGAGGAACGAAGCATCCCCGCTGAGCCTATTAAAAGAGAGGTCAAGCATACTCCATCCTAGTCCACCAAGGGACTTCGGTATCGGGCCTGAGAGCATGTTATGCTGCAGAAAAATGTTGCCATCGCCAAATGAGGAGAAATCAGGAATCGGCCCTGTTAGCTGGTTGTGACTGAGGATTAAAGCTCCAACCTGGAGCTTGGGAATGGACGGAGGAATAGAGCCAGAGAATTTGTTGTAAGAAAGGTCGAGGAAAGTGAGGGAAGTGATTTCGGAGAGGAAACCAGGGATGCCGCCAGAGAGAGAGTTTCGACTAAGGTCAAGAAAGACGAGTCTTTTGAGATTGGTGAAGGAGGAGGGGATGTTGCCTATGAGTTTGGGCATGTTGGTCATTATGAGGCCCTCCAGTAAGGGGAAGTCGCCGATGGCAGCCGGAATTGTGCTGGAGATGTTAAGCTTGTTGAAGTCGAGGTTGCGGACGCGGTTGGAGTTCATGTAGCACTCGACGCCAGCCCAGTCGCAGCAGGCGACGCCGGGGGTGCGCCAGGAGGAGAGGGCGGCGGGGCTGCCGAAATGGGAGTAGATTGCGAGGAGGACTTTGCGGTCTCGGGTGCTGCATTTGGAGGCAGAGGTGGGGACGGAGGAGGAGAAGAGGAGGAGGAGGCAGAAGAGTAAGGAAAGAGTGAGTTTGGCATCCATATTGTGTCTTTGGATTTGATTTGGGTTGATTGTTTGCTTGGATTGAGGGTAGGATTTATAGAAGAGATATTTTTTTTAGGCACGTGGACATTGCTGTGTCATTTGAAAGGGAAAGAGATCTTCCACATCCTTGTTCTAGATAACTTTTACAACTTATTAATCATAACTTTTCTCACAATAGATCCTGTGAATAATATTCTTTATACATATTATATAAAAAAATGTAAATATGGAGCCTACTGAATGAGTCAATATTATTAACCCACATGAGCAATTATAGAAGTTCTCTAGAATCAAAGACGCAGAGAATCTCTGCCCGTGTGAAAGTGAAAGTTTTAGTTTGGTGATTATATGTGATAGAAAGCTAGGGAAGTAAAGTGGGTGGGTTTGGTTAGGTATGAATTGAGTCATAAACGGGTGGGCACATTTTTGCCCATTTGCCATTTACCATTTACGACCCATGTAACATTTGCTAAATGGTCACTCCTCATCTGCCCATTTATTAAATGGCGGCCAAATTACCCATTTCAAAAACTTTCAAGAGACTATTTATTAAGTTTCAAGAGGCTATTTGCAAAGTTCTGTCACCGAGGATTGATTAGTTGGTTGATGAAAGCACCGGCCACAAATTGCTTAGTTTTATGGATACTTTCTCTGGATACAATCAAAATATGATGGCCGAACACGACAAAAAGAAAACTTCCTTCATTACAGACCAATGGACATATTACTTCAAAGTAATGTCCTTAGGCCTCAAAAATGCTGGAGACACCTATCAAAGGTTGGTGAACAAAATCTTCAAACATCAAGTCGGCACAATGCGAAAGCATATGTGGATGACATCCTAGTGAAATCCAAACGAGCAATCTCTCAGGGTGTCAGACCTTAAAGAAACTTTCTCCATCCTCCGACACTTCTGCTTGAAGCTCAACACAGTCAACTGTGCTTTCGAAGTTCAGTCAGGCAAATTCCTTGGCTTTATGATCACTTAAAGGGGTATCGAGATCAACCTCGATAAGATAGCCGCCATCGAGCAAATGCCTGAGCACCGGACAATTAAGGATGTTCAGAAGCTGAACGACAAAATAGCTGCTTTGAGCCGCTTGCTCTCAAAGTCAGCCAAAAGAAGTCCTCCTTATTCAAAATTCTCAAAGAAAACCAGGGACCCAAGGAAGGTATCGGGTGGATAGTGGAATGTAGCAATGCATTTGCGGCAAAAAGCATCAAGCCCCTCCTGAGGAAACCCATGGAGGGAGAAACCCTTTACCTCTACTTGGCTATTTTACAGGAGGCTGTGAGTTCAGTCCTGATCTGAGAAGAGGAAAGGCAAGTCTACTAAGTTAGCCATATTCCAAAGGTCACTGAGCTCAATTACATTCTTATTGAGAAAGCCTCTTCCAGATGGATGATCAATTGATCAGTCGAGCTTAGTGAGTATGACATACGTTTGAGCCTTGCATGACCATAAAAGCTCAGATCCTGGCTGACTTCCTAATCGAGTCGTCTGACCCAAACACTGACCCGTCGCTTCTTGCATCTAGTCCTTCTTCGAAAGCTCTAACTCAAAAGATGGTCAAGAAAGTCCCCCCTCAGGAATATAGTTCCTCCAAACATGATTCACCCGAGTTCTCCTCATGGTGGCTACTTAAGGTAGACGAATCTTCAGGAGGAGGAGGTAGTGGGGTTGGAGTAGTTCTACACGGCCCTAAAGGAGTCCTAAATGAATACTCTATCAATTTTGAGTCCCTAGCCTCAAATAATAAAGTTGAATATGAAGTCCTTCTCGCAGGACTCCGAGCTACCCTAGCAACCAAAGACGAACACCCATTAAAGACACATTTACTAAATGGTTGAGTTTGGCTGAGTCATCTAATAGGTGGGGTTAGATGGGCAATTGGATTTCGGTTAGGATTGCCATCCCTCTAGAAAACGTGGAAGGAAAATGAGAGGCTTGGAATAATGTGTAGAATATTAATACTTACTAAAATTTAATTTTTATACTAGTTTTAACTATGAAATACATAAAGTATGAGATTCTTGTAAACACAGAAAAAATATGAGATTCTTAAGAAAAGTAATGATTTTCATCACAAATCACCATTAAGAAACCATGTTTTTGTGTTTTGTAGTATATAAAAGATTGTAACTTACAGTACACTTGCCTTTACTCAATGTAGAGTGCAATTACAATATTGAATTGGTGCTAACAGAGCACACTGTAAGTACAATCATAAATAATTTATAATATAAATATTTTATTAGTGCAATTAGAATATTAATTATACTAGTGAAATTACTAATTTTAAAAAGCTATGGAGAGAGACAAATATATATCTTTAGTTAACAGTTCAAAGAACATAACTTTTTGAAAGTATGTGGACATTATAATTATACTGTGATGTTTGAAATTAAAAATTTTTGGTTGATAATTGTACCTTGTAAGAAACGTGCAAAGAAAATGAGTGGTTTGTAATCATTGTGAGCCTAAAGTCGGTAGAAAAAAAGCCTACAACTTCTATATAACAATTTTATATACTGATATAGTGATGTAGTGTGCATTCATTGAATATATATATATATATGAGAAAAATAGGTATGCTTGGTATTTGGTACTTAGTAGTTGAGGTGTATCAATCACATCCACTCCTCAAATGGGGGACCACAAGCACATGGGTTGGAGAGTGGATGTGATTGAGAGACCTCACTACCAAGCACCCAAAGTTGTACTTGGTACCAAGCATACCCATATTTCTCTATTTATAGTAGTAATAGAGCCCTTTTTAGTAGCAGAAAATCGCTTACCCTTGTGCTAAAAAACAGTTCCCTATTTATAGTAGTAATAGAGGGTAGTCTGGTAACTTTGGCACAGTCTGAACTTGTGGCTGAGTCAGTATTGCTTTATAGGTATCAGCTATTGATTGGTGGGGAAGTCACCTCAACATTTAATGTGAAGTGACAGGAGGTGTGCGGAGCCGACGTGGTCCGATGTCTCTTAAAGACTATTGGGGATAGGGAAATGATGGCACTGGTTATGCATTTAATGGAAGTTATGGTGATGATGATCATCTGTTAGCGGGTGTTTTTCGAAGTAGCAGTCACTCTTACTCATCTGGGCGAGAGTCGAGAAGTTGACTCAGCTACACGAGATGTCGGTCCCCTAATTTGTTGAGAGCGGCTCACCTCGAGTCAACACAGGGGTGGTCGACAAGTACCACCTTTTGACTCGGCTACACGAGATGTCGGCTTGATTAAGTCGGTCGTGTTGGGTCTTTACATTCCTTGGAATGCTAAGCTAGCTTGATTAAGCATAATGCGGGACACTTGTTTGGTATTGAGAGGAGATTAGTATTCAGTAGTGAAAGCACCATAATAGTTAGCCCCTTTTGCTTGGAGTCAGCTTAGGTCAGGCCTGAGTGAAGCGATATTGTGATCTCGCTGAGTCACGAGGTGCATTTATGAGGGGATCTGAAAAGTTCCTCAAATGCGACGTGGCTGATGTCATCGAATACCTTTTGCCTACTGTCGCCTTGGGTTTCATGTCTAATTGTGGGTAGCTCAAGGTTGGTGTGCCTAGACTCGATTTAGGAGAAACCGCTTCGAATTCAGGGATCAATCAGGGCCGTTGGTCTGAATTCAATCCAATTGTTGTGGCTATGACAGTTATCGATTCAGCTGTATATATATAGGTAGTGTTGTATGCGAGGACGGTTATTGCTTCTTGAAACTCCAAATTTGAATTCAGAAAGCTCTCCACTCATCTTCTCCGACAGTCATCTACAGCTAGCATCAATGGTTGGCCATGCTCTCAACGCTAGACAAGAGATGTTTGTAGAGATCCACTCGAAGGTGACACTACCGACACTAAAAACACTCCATAGGAGATTTGAAACCCCCCGAGTTACAAGTTGACGGCGCCTACGAGGTCGTAGGTGATTTACAACCATGGTGAAAGCCAGGCTCCGTTGTACATCAAGCACTTAGAGTGCGGCTTGCGGCTCCTTCCTTCGCCGAGTCTTCACAACTTTGGGGGTGTCGTCGATGCTAATGAAGCCAAACTCAATCGTGACCCTGGTGGGGTCCGTGGTCATTTGCCACTGGCTAGGGGTCTCGCCATCACTTAAGGTGCTGGGTCACCTGATTGGTGTCAAAGTGCATCAGAAAGAACCCCACTTCTACTTTTAGGCAGTGGGGAAATTCAAAATAGTCTTTGATCCTCCTGAGTCAAACAAGGACTAGAAGGAGAATTTCATCTGGATCACGGGGAACGACTTAGATTTGTGTTGCTCAAACTAGCTCGAGATAGTGAGAGAGGCCCTGTCTGCGGGGGACTTTTTGAAGGCCGAGAAGGAAGCTCTAGACCTAATCAGAGCGTACAGCGGCTCTCGTAAGATGGAACATCTGCTCGATAATTCCAGCTTGAGGGTAGTCAACATCTTTTTTGTGACCCCCACGGCTAGGGATAAAGAGAGGGTGGCTAGGCTGACTCTAGGTTCAGAAGTGGTAGTTGGGGTGCTGACAGCTCTCCTAGTCGGGCCCCAAGCAGTGTCGTCAACAGTTCCCACAAATCATCCTTGTCAAGACTTAGCCCCTGAGGAAGCTGTGGCGGCTCGAGTGCAGATGGCTGACATAGCCACCACGTTGGCGGGTCAGGCGCCCTCGGCCGCTCAAGCCAAAAGAAAGAGGAAATTATAGAAGGTTGTAAGCCAGGGGCCTAGGAGGATGGTCGAGAGGAGAGAGGCCGAAGTCATCCATGTGGATGAGGGGTCCTCAGCTTGAGAAGAGGAGGAAAAGGCCCATCAGCAGGAGACAAGGATCGAAGTCAGGGCCTAAACAGAGGGCAAGAGGCCTCTAGCCATCCCTGTCGAGTCGACTTGTCGCTAGGGAAAAGAGGAGGCCGAAGAGGAGGTAGCTCCTTCTGAGGATCTAGCATGGCCTTATCCTTATTGCGTTGATGAGCTTGAGTCTGAGGCTTGGGATAGGTAAAGGATGTTGCTGATAAGGTCCTCAAGAGTCGGCCGTCGGTATGTTTGGGAACCATCTCCCAAGCATAGATATCAGCCTTCCCACTACCTCGATGCGAGCGGGGCGGTCTTGGAGTCTCGTGTTTCCTAATTGAGAGCAGTGGAATAGTTCTAGTTTCCTCGTGATGAAGCTATCTTGGCAGAGGTCCTCAATGTCGGCCTTCATCTAAGCCTTCGGAGCTATTTGGTCCGCCAAGCTGTCTTGGAGCAAGAGATATTCGACCGAATGGAGCAAATTCGAACTTCCTATCTCAAACTCTCAGGAGAGTTGGACGCTTGAAAGACCTACGTAGAGGTAGATCTAGAGAAGGCTCTAAAAGAGTTGTCAGCCAAGAAGGATGAACTGGGAGACTGGCGCCATGAGATGGAGGTACGGGAAAGGATGATTGAGAGCCTCAAAGCTTCGGATCTCCAGAAGTCCGCCGAGATCAAGAAGCTTAAGCTCGAGTTTCGTGAGAGTGAGAGGAAGGCTAGGCACTCGTTCGAGGAGGTCTCGCGGGGGTTACAGGAGAGAGACCGCGCTTTGGTGCATGTTGAGGCTGAGTGTCAAGCTACTCGTCATGCAAAGGAGCAGCTAGAGGAGGAGCAGTTGGCTCGGATGAAGCTTCAAGGGGAGTATGCTCGGCCCGAGGTGTCTCTAGTCGAGGCTCAAAACCACATCGCTTATCTAGAATCTAAGACTCATTGGTCAGAAGTCATCGAAGAGTATCACCACGGTATCTTCGGGAAAGTGGAGGTGGCTATTGCTTGCTTGGGAGTATGACAATTGACTTTACCAAGGAGGAGGGTCTCGGTTGTTCGCGTTGGCTCAACGAGAGGCCGACTAAGATTTTGTTTTTAGTCGACCACTTGAGCTATCAGTCTAGAGTCAGACGAGTTGTGTCAACTATGTTTTGAAAAGTTGTGAGTTAGTGAGTTCAAGGTACCTTTATTGGGCAGGCGAGGAGTTGCTATTGAATAGACTTTATGAGGTCAGCAAATGCCATGCGTCGTTGTCGCTTCGATTTTTTAACAGAGTGGTGTGGAGTAAAGAGGGCGGTGCTTTATTTCTCGTGTGGCCCATTCTGATTTCGAGGTTAATCTTATCCGTTCGTACTAGATTGAGTTGACCATCCAGATTTTGCCACGTGTCTCCGCTGGTGCCTTTGTATATCTCTCTCTCTCTTGTGAAAGGGGTTTTCTTTACAAACTTCCACCTCCATATCCAAAACTCGAGCTCTTCTATTTCAAGCGAGTTCTTATTCTCCTTCACCATTCCATTCCAAGATCTACACTCACGAACTGGAAGTTTACTACGAGCATTATGACCTCCCCTAGGCCTTCACTTTAACAGCGTCAGGAAGGGCTGAATCAATATACCACCACAGCCGTGACAAGTTGCCCATCTATCTGAGCTATCTGGAGTACGGGCTATGTTTGCCACTCCACCCCTTCATCTGTGCAGTGTGCGATGTCCTAGGGGTGTCTCCTATGCAATTTGCACCGAACTCTATCGCCACTTTGGTGGCATTCCTGGTGATCTGTCACCTGGTCGGGGTTGAACCGAGCTTGCACTTGCTCGGTCATCTGGTCAATGTCAAGATGACAAGAAAGATGCCCATTACTTTTTTTAGGGTGTGGGCAGTAGCAAGCTGGTGTCGAATGCCCTGGAGTCCAATAAGATTGAAAGGAGTGGTTCGTATGGGCTTTTGGGGTCGACCCGATCCTAGCTTGTCCATCTTGGCTGGAGATAATGAAGGATGCGTTGAAGCCATGCATTCTCTAGGCTGATGAGGGGCAGAAGCTCGAGAAGATCTGAGCTTATTTTGGGTATCGGGAGATGAGTAATCTCTTCGAGATGACTTCTCTCGAGCAGTCGGCTTGTCTAGATTCATCCTACAGAGACTGAAGTTACCCAAGCGGCAATCTTGGCTCTCCCTCTAAAGAATAACCCATTGAAGAATTTGGAGGGAGAGGGCTCAGGTATGGAGGCGAGTGCAAGGCCCCAGAAATGACTAAGGGAGGAGCTAGTCCTTGAAGAGATGGAGACGCCGAGCGGGAGAACAGCTAAAATAGCTGCTAAGTTGGCAGGGCTGAGTGCTGTAGACAGTCAAAAAGTCTAGTCCAGAAGACGAGGGTCACATACCTCCCAGTTGCAAAATCTTGAGACTCGAGATTCACCCACGCAGTGAAACTCAAGACTCAACCGAGGTTTGCCTACATAGCGAAGCTCGACATTCAAACGAGATTCGCCTACACAGCGAAGCTCGACATTCAATCGAGGTTCAGCTGCGCAGCGAAGCTCGACATTCAACCAAGGTTCGCCAGTGCAGCGAAGCTCAACATTCAACCGAGGTTTGCCTGTGCAGCGAAGCTCGACATTCAACCGAGGTTCGCCTGTGCAGCGATGCTCGACATTCAACCGGAAGGTCGTGACATAGCGAAGCTCGAAGTTCGCCTGCATAGCGAAGCCATCATACTGACCACGAAGACCACGAAAACCATGAAGACCACGACAGCCACGTGGGTTAAGTGGTGGACGTCGGTTATGCCCACAACTCCATCAGTTAGACCACGTTCCCATGATTTTAGCTCACCAGTTACGTGCTCAAATGCTTATAAATAGCCGTGATCAGCTAATAAAGAAGAGACAGAGGCAGGCACGCACAAAGGCACGCAGAGACGCACAAAGAGAGACGAATACATGGAGAGAAAAGGAGATCATTCAGCAATCTCAAGATCACCGGCAATTTTGTTCTGATCGTCAACAGGAAGCAATCTCGACTCGAACACCGAGGGAAGCATCCTTTCACCACCAAGAACTCACATTAAACAAAAGAGAAGTCAAATTAATCTTTTTTTTCCTTTGTAATCGAGAGAGTGTGATTGTAAGGGATTGAACCCATTTCTTCAAAGGCAATCAAACAAACTTTTTCGACCCAACAGAAGATGGCGACCACAGTGGGAGCAGCCGTTCTTTCCGACGAACTGGTGGTGGCGCAATCAGACAAAATTGCACTTAAAACTAAGGCTCAAACCTTGGTCATTGAGTTCGATCAGAGTAAGTATGAAGAGTTTCTCTCCTCTGGGGCATCTAGCCCTCTGAAGACACGCAAGTGTCGTCGAGTCTCTTATGAGACTTCAACCCACATGGCTTTTGCTGAAACTTCTCGAGTGAACCTTGAGAATCGATCTCCGTCTCTCAAAGACGAGACTCCAAAAGTTAACCAACAGGCTAAGAGGTGGGTTGTTAAGCAACCTAACCTGACCTCGGCTACCACTAGCCAAACCTTGGCTTCTGTGAGTGAATCCCGTTCAGCCTTCACTAAGGCAGGGCCTTCTAACGGTCCACTCTCGAGACGTGCTAAACAACGTTAACGACAGAACCAAGCCCGCCGAAGGCTCGAGCCTTGGTCTCGTTCGACGGGTTTCACCACCGTCCAAAGGATGGTCAATATAAGGTCATCAAACCAAACGAGGGTCGTACCAATGAGGGACGTCAGAATGATGGACCTCATCTTCGCCCCAAAGCAACGAACATTGCCTTCAACATGAGGTTCCATTAAAACAGGACGAACATTGTCCAGATAACGAGCCTCGTCGTTAGAACCGAGCGAGAAGACGACCTCGTCAAGCTGCCCAAGCTCGTCAACCTCTATCCAGAGGGTCTCGCTTGTGCGAAGCTAAGTTTCCAGAGTCGACTGGGGATACCCCCACTTCTGATCTCCGTGATTATCTCACACGCAAACGCGATGTGAGTTAGATGCAGTCTCACTGTTGTTGCGAGAGGCTTATCTCTGCAGTATTTGCTCAATGCCCATCAACACACCAGCCTACAGTATTCGAACGATTGTCTGATCCATCAGTTAGAAGAAGACGGTTTCGTCCTAAAAAGCCAACGGCCCGCAATCGTCATTCCCCTAGAGTGACTATCAATATGGTTGGCAAGAGCAAAAACAATGCCCCGATAGATAATCCTGAATCATCTGACCCTGAATTTTCTCCAGAGTTACAAAGGGCACTAATTGAGAAACAAGGTGTCTACCAACGCACCCGTGCTCGCACTAGAGTGGCGATTCCATTTGATTACCAACGGTTGGTTGAGGGTACCTATGAAGAACCCGAGAACTCCAGCATGGCCACATCTCAACCTTCGAATACTAATCTAAGTGAGCAAGCCAGTGTTCACATGGCCGATAAAGAAGAGATGGCAAGGAGGATCGAAGAACAAGTTATTATTCTTGCACAACAAGAGTCTATCAGACGCATGGAGATAATGATGGAGAAACTCGTTGGCAAGAAGAAAGTAGATGAAGGAGGTTCCAAATCAAAGCATGAAGGCAACGAGGAGGATCACAATGCTCACTCTGTGTCATCCGAAGCAGAGTCGAATCATCGCACCAAAGAACGAGATCATAAGCTATATGATTTCCAGAAGTAGCTAGATGCACTTAAGCTTCAAGGGCATTTTAAAGAGCTAGGGGTAACTAGACCATACCCTCCTGAATGGGATGAGGTCCTATATCCTCTAAAGTTCAAGCCACTTAATCTAGTGCAATTTGATGGGAAAAGTTCTCCGTCGCAACACATTTATTATTTTCAAGCACAAACCAGGCATATAACGGGTAATGATCCTATCATGACTCGATTATTTATTAGCACTCTCAAGGGAGTTGCTTTTGAATGGTTTCGGAGGTTGGAACCCTGGTGTATCAACTCTTGGAGAGATTTAAAAAGGTTTTTTATGGCCCGATTCTTTGATGATGACACTGAAGTGTCTATGGCCACTTTATTGGCCGAGAAACAAAAGAAGACGGAGTCTGTCAGTGCCTTCGTCAAAAAGTTCGGAAACTGGTCATTACATTCTCGTGACCAAGTCTTGGAAGTAACACTCATTGAAATGTGTAGAAACAACCTCTCCATCAATATACTTTTAAAGATGGGCGCGGTTGAAGCTCATTCTTGGAGAGACTTAGTGTGGCAAAGGGAGCAAGTTGAGAATATGCTCAAGAGGAAAGAGACAAAAGAACCTCAAGACCCTCGTCCAAAAAGTAGGGGTAGTCTTGGTCTCTCCACAAAATCATGTAATGCCACGAGCTGTGTCGTTGTCAGAACCCTGTACCAATAACGTAGCAGAATACAATGCGTTATTGATTAGTCTCGACATAGTCAAGCAATTAGGTGTGAGACACCTGGAAGCATTTGGAGATTCACAGCTAATCATAAAATAGTTAAGGGGAGAGTACGAAGTCAGGCATGAAGACCTTATTCCTCACCATACAGCAGCCATGACTTTAGCTGACTCGTTTGAGGGCTTCTATATTGATCATGTACCCCGCCTCCAGAACACTTATACCGATGCATTGGCGTCGCTTGCAGCTACGTTAGCTTTGCCTAAAAATACCACTTAGCAGATTACCGTGTCTAGTAGACAGTTGTTCCGACCAAAATATGCTTTGCAGATCCATGCGATCAAAGAAAAACCTAAGTCGTTCGAAGCACGAGATTGGCGATTCCCGATCATTGATTATGTCTTGTATGGGATATTGCCCAAAGACACTAAAGAAAGAGAGTCTATTCGTCGATGAGCGCCGAGGTTCTGTTACAACTCCCAATTACAAACCTTATACTGAAGGTCATATGATGGGCTATCGCTTCGATGTTTATCAACCGGAGAAGCAGAGCAAGTCTTAAAAGAAGCTCATGATGGCATTTGTAGAGCACACTAGCCTATACCTAAATTATGGGACCGACTGCGCAGACTCGGCTATTATTGGCTAACCATAGTAAAGGACGCTGTCGCTTACGCCAAACGGTGCCATGTGTGCCAGATACATGCTAACTACATGCATAAACCACCAGAATACTTGCACCCCATTGCTACGCCGTGGTCATTTAAAACATGGGGAATGGACATTATTGGTCCAATCTCCTCACCTTCTTTGAAAGAACATTGCTTTATATTGGCAATAACTGACTATTTCTCAAAATGGGCTGAAGCCATTCCATTAAGATTAGTCCAAGGCAGATTATCCACAACAATGGTCCACAATTTGTCAGTCATGCTTTCATGCGATTCTGCGATAAATTCTGAATCTGGAATTTAGTATCGATAGTTTATTATCCCGCTGCCAACGGCCAAGCTGAAGCTTTTAACAAGGCGATCATCAAGATTCTTACTAAGATGGTCTCTTCAAACAAAAAGGACTGGAACGATAAGCTAGGGCAAAGCTTATGGGCTTACCGTACAACGGTTCGTACACCCACGGGTACCACTCCACATTCCCTAGTTTATGGCTGCGAAGCTATTCTACTATTAGAAACTCAAATCCCATCATTATGAATAGCGCTAACTACCAGAATGACGGCTGAAGAAAGTCATCATCGAGGTCTTGAAGAACTCGAGATGCTGGACGAGAAGCGGTTACAGGCTTAACAACATATCGAGTTTTACCACGCCCAGATTTCCAAAGCATTTGACAAGAAAGTCAAATATCACATTTTTAAGAAAAGGGACCTTGTTCTGGCCGTCCAACGCCTGATGATTCTGAATTCCAAAAAGAAGGGGAAATTCAAACTAAAATGGGAAGGACCATTCGTAGTGGAGTCGGTTTACTCGAATGGGGCATATCGCCTAACTAATCAAGAATGCGACAAAATCATGATGCCTATCAACGGCAAATTTCTGAAGAAATATTAACCTTGGCTTTTCGTTAGTTTTGTAAAGTGATAACTTCATCTTTCATAATCCACTCATCAATCCTCTTCAATAGGATGGTGAGACTACAAAATGCTGTCACGTTAACGTTTACCTTTGATAGTCAATATTTGATCCCTGTGCCACATAGCGTTCTACCATGCGAGGAACACTGCCCATATCTATTTATCATAGATAATGATCTAACGCGATGACTCATTATCCTATCATTTTCGAATGTTCCACCCCTTTGGAACAATCCAAGATGGTGGTCTACCAAGTGATGCGCCACTATTTCTATATCAATCGTTAGATCCATATTGTTGAACGACTTGATATTTCGATGTTCATCATTTCTAACAATTGACGTTCGTCATCTCATATTGGCCTACCAAGTGATGTGCCAATATTCCAATCTCGTCATTCTCATGAATGATGCTCTTTTTCTGATGTTCGTCATTTCTAACAAACGATGTTCGTCATCTCATATTGGCCTACCAAGTGATGTGCCAATATTCCAGACTCGTCATTCTCATAAATGATGTTTCTTTTTCGATGTTCGTTATTTCTAACAAACGACGTTCGTCATCTCATATTGGCCTACCAAGTGATGTGCCAATATTTCAACCTTATCAGTCTCATGAATGAGATATATTTTCCCAACTTCGTCAGTCTCATGAATGAGGTTCATTTTCCAACTTTGTCATTTTCATGAGCGAGGTTCGTTTTCCCAACATTGTCACTCTCATGAATGTGGCTCGTTTTCCAACCTCGTCACTTTCATGAGTGAGGTTCATTTTCCCAACCTCATCATTTTCACAAGTGAGGTTCGTTTTTCAATCTCATCGTTCTCATGAATGACATTCGTTTTCCAAGTTCATGATCCTCATAAAGGTTCGTTTGTAAATTAATTGTTATGTTCGTAAATTAATCCAATACTCAAACAAAAGAGTTGTGGATAGAGGAGAAATTTTAGCAGTTAATCCTAAAAGAAGCTCCTCGACAGCTCACCATACTGAGGGGAAAAGTATGGCTAATCTAGCTCAAACGGCAGTTGGTAAAAATATAACAAGTCTGTTGATAGCTAGGGGTTTGCTAAAAATCCCAAGTTACAGACACAAATTGCACAAGAAAACAGAAAGTGAACATAAAAGATGGAATTTTATTCATAATATAGTCAAAATACAAGCAAGGGAACTACAACTCGAAGTTCATCAAGTGAAAGTCTGTTTGATTAACAGCACAGGCGAACTTATTGTCCATGAATCTCGTCAATGAAGACGAAGTTTACCAGTCAAACAAGGTGAGCCTCGTCAAAATAGCCAACGCAGTTGGACAAATGAACAAAAGACGCCACCTTTCTGATGGGTTTCATCTTAGGATGGAAATAGGTCCGTTTCCCTCAGGAAAACCAACTAAAGTGGTTAGAGATCAGATCTTTAGATCTTTTACCAAAGAAAGTAGGCGGAGTAGCAGAAGTATCGGAGGGTCCGGTAGTCCTCTTACCCTTACCAGCAGCAGTCTTCGGGGTCATGGCTGAAAAGGCAGAAATCTCTAATGAGAGGGGGAAGTTTCAAAGTGCAAAGAACTTCAATGGTACAGAAAGGACGAAAAGAGCAGGAAGCATATTTTCAAGGCCTTCAATTCTATATATAGAGTTTCAAAGAGATAGATCGACGGTCGAGATATACAGTGAAAACTGCTCGCACAATCCTCGAGACGAGATCTGCAGACGAGATCCACGGATGCAATTTCAAATAAAAAAGAAGAAAGCCACCTGGCAGACATTGAGTCCCTAAGCCGCCACATGGACATAAGCCTTTCATCGAGGCTAACACGAAGCGATGAGACTCGATGAATACGAGCCTCATTTCTCTAGCCTCATATGGTAATATAGTTAAGTTTGACGAGGTTGGCAAATAAGCATCGCTTGCGGTAATTAAAAGAATTCAAAGTATTTCAGACCCCCCACAAATTGATTCGAGTCTGAAAACTTTGAAGGAGGTCTTGTAGACAGTCAAAAAGTGTAGTCCTGAAGACGAGGGTCACATACCCCCCAGTTATAAAATCTTGAGACTCGAGATTTGCCCACGCAGTGAAACTCAAGACTCCGAGGTTCGCTTATGCAGCGAAGCTTGACATTCAACCGAGGTTCGCCTACGCAGCGAAGCTCGACATTCAGCCGAGGTTCGCCTGCGCAGTGAAGCTCGACATTCAACTGAGGTTTGCCTGCGCAGCGAAGCTCGATATTCAACCGAGGTTCGCCTGTGCAGCGAAGCTCGACATTCAACCTGAAGGTCGTGGCATAGCGAAGCTCGAAGTTCGTCTGCGTAGCAAAGCTCGTCATAACGACCACGAAGACCACGACAGCCACGTGGGTTAAGTGGTGGACGTCGATTATGCCCACAACCCCATCAGTTAGACCACGTTCCCATAATTTTAGCTCGCCAGTTACGTGCTCAAACCCTTATAAATAGCCGTGAGCAGCTATTAAAGAGGAGAGAGAGACACGCACGCACGGACGCACAGAGAGAGACGAATACACGGAAAGAAAAGGAGATCATTCAGCAATCTCAAAATCACCAGCAAGTTTGTTCTGATCGTCAACGGGAGGCAATCTCGACTCGAATACCGAGGGAAACATTCTTTCACCACCAAGAACCCACGTTAAATAAAAGAGAAGTCAAATCAATCTTCTTTTCCTCTGTAATCGAGAGAGTGTGATTGTAAGGGATTAAACTCATTTCTTCAAAAGTAATCAAACAAAAATTTTTGACCCAACACATACCACCATCACCAATCGCTTTGCCTAATGGGACTCATACTAATGCCTTGAAGGAAGGGACAGTAAGTTTGGGTGATCATTCGAAAATACAAAATGTTTTATATGTGCCACAGCTTAGCTGCAACTTGATTTCTTTAGCTACGTTGATTGAAGATTTAAATTGCATAGTCACATTAACTAATAAATTGTGTGTGATACAGGACCGCACTTCGAGGACGGTGATTGGTGCGGGTGAATAGAGTGAAGGGGTCAATTGGCTTCGCTCGGTGGCTCACACAAGGTGGGTATGTCATACTGCTGGGATCAACTCCTATCAATTATGGCTTTGGTTGCTTGGACATCCATCTAGACAGATAATTTCTTTTATATCTAAAGTTAATACTATTGACTGTCGCGTGCATCAAGAGGATCCTTGTGATATTTGTTTTAAAGCCAAACAAACACGTGAATCTTTCCCCGTTAGTGATAATAAAGATGCTGGTTTGTTTGATTTGATTCATTGTGATGTATGGGGTCCTTACAGTATTCTATTGTCCTGTGGTGCTTTGTATTTTTTAACGATTGTTGATGATTACTCTAGAGGATTATGGGTATATTTGATGGCTGAAAAGACCGAGGTTGGCAAAATAATTAAGAATTTTTGTGCTATGACCCAAACCCAATTTAACAGAAAGGTGAAACGTGTGCGCAGTGATCATAGTACTGAGTTTATCTGTTTGGATAATTATTTTGCTGAGAATGGGATCTCATTTGAAGCTCCTGTGTAGGTACCCCTCAACAAAATGGGGGTGTTGAGCGTAAACATCGCCATATCCTTAATGTTACTCGGGCCCTTCGCTTTCAAGCCAATTTACCTTTTTGACTTTTGGGGGGAATGTGTGTTAACTGCTGCCTATCTTATCAATCGTACTCCAACTCGACTCCACACAGGTAAAACACCCTATGAGATTATTTTTTGTCACCCACCCTCTTAAACTTCTCTTTGCATTTTTGGTTTCCTTTGCTTCGCAAGCTCCCCGTGACCTCAATAAGTTTAATTCTCGAAGCCGGAAATGTATTTTTGTTGGATATCCCCATGGGAAGAAGGGTTGGCGTGTGTATGATATTGAAACTGGTGATTGTTTTGTCTCTTGGGATGTTGTTTTTTATGAGAACATTTTTCCTTTCGCCCAGCCCACTGAACACCCAACCCTTTCTAGCCAAATACCTGTCCCTCATCCTGTTGCTAGTGATGATGAAATTTTAATCCTTCGTGAACTCGTGACACCTCAGCTCGCTAGCCCAAGTATGCCCGGGGGGAGGCGTGAGTGTGATTTAGCAAGGGGGAGTGATGGAGGTGTTGAGGATGTTGGAGCCTAATGTTACTATTAATGTGTGCAAGACTCAGGGTCTAAAGTAGCTGATGGTCCAATTGTTGATATTTCTCTTCGACGAAGTCAATGTGAATGACAACCTTCAACATCATCTGCTCAATCCTCGCCCTCAGGTACGCCTTATCCCATACTTAATTATGTGACTTGTAATAAATTTTCTGTGGCACACGCTCGTTTCTTAGCAGCAGTAACTGCAGGGTATGAATCTACACGTTTTTCTGAAGCTTTTCGTGGTTCCCGATGGTGGGAGGCTATGAGAGTGGAGATTGAGGCTCTCGAACACAATGGTAGTTGGACTATTGAAGACTTACTTCCAGGGAAAAAAGCTATTGGGTGTAAGTGGGTATACAATATCAAATACAATTTTGATGGCACCATTGAATGTTTCAAAGCTCGCCTTGTCATTCTTGATGAAAATCAGGTGGAAGGTGTTGACTACAACGAGACCTTTACTCTTGTCGCTAAAATGGTGATTGCTCACACTTTCCTTGTGGTTGCTATTATTCAAGATTGGAAGCTTCATCAAATAGATGTTCACAATGCTTTTCTCCATGGTGATCTTGAAGAAGAGGTTTATATGCAACTCCCACCTGGCTTCACGGGTTATGCTGGCCTCCGTGAGGCACCTCGTAATTGGTTTGCCAAGCTTGCTTCCACTCTCACAACCTTTGGTTTTGCTCAATCATATGCTGATTACTCTCTTTTCTCCTATGAACGCAATGGTGTTATTTTACATGTCCTTATTTATGTTGACGATTTGATAATTGCTGGCAACAACTTCAAAGCAATTAGTAATTTCAAGGTCATCTCAGTGCTTGTTTTCATATGAAGGATTTGTTGGGAAAATAGATCTGAAATTAATTTATCAAATATTCAAAAACTAAAATTGGGGTTAGAAAAGTCAGGCCTGATCGGGTGCAGTCGTGGTTTCACTGCCCTAGAAGTTAGAAGACCCGCCTATCACCCTGGCGCAGTTGA
>JBAKGM010000339.1:0-21015 GCA_037177215.1 Asparagus racemosus
TGGGCCTTCTTTAGTCTTCATACTTGGGCTTCAATAATAGGTAGAAAATAGGAGAATTGAGTAGATTGAGCTTTTATTCATTATTTTTACCATTAACCTACAAAATAAGAGTGGTATATTTATTCATATAAAATAGATAATGAGAGTATTAAATTGTAATTAAAATGTGATTATCAGAGCGTCTCAGTGGTTCGAGTTGACCTCATGAGGGGTTGACTAACACCGCGTTTTTGGTCGACCACGCGAGTTGTTGGTTCTTAGAGTCGGCCGAGTTGTGTCAACTGTATTTTGAACAGTCGTCAGTTAGAGAGTTTCAAGGCGCCTTTATTGGGCAAGCAGGGGGTCGCTATTGAAAAGACATTATGAGGTCAACATATGTCATGCATCGCTGTCGCTTTGACTTTCGAGTGGAGTGGTGTGGAGTAAACAGGGCGCTTTGTTTCTCATGTGGTCCGTTCGAATTTTGAGATTAATCTCATCCGTTCGTACTGGATTGAGTCGACCGTCCTGAATTTGCCACATGTCTCTGTGGGTGCCTATATATATCTCTTTCAAGTGAAGAGGGTTTTCTTTACAAACTTCTACCAAACCTTTGCCTCCATTCCCAAAACTTGAGTTTTCCTATCTCAAGCAAGTTTCACAATCTACGATGGCTGCCCAAGCTTCTACCACTAGCCGCAATGAGGCGATGATTGATCTCCTCAGGCCGTTCCACTCCAAGATCTACATCTAAGAGCTTGAGATCTACAACGAGTGTTATGATCTTCCCAAAGCCTTCACACTGTCAGTGCCAGATGGAAGTGAGTCGGTGTATCATCACAGTAAAGATACCTCACCACTCTACCTGGCCCATCTAGAGTATAGACTCTGGCTGCCGCTTCATCCCTTCATCCGAGACGTGTGCAGCACTTTGGGGGTATCTCCCTCACTGTTCACGCCCAATGCCATCGCCAGTTTGGTGGGATTCCTAGTGATTTTCCACCGAGTCGGTGTCAAACCAAACAGGTGTCCACTTAGCAATCTAGTCAGTGTCAAGACGACCAAGAAGGAGGGGTGCTACTTCTTCCACTATGTGGGTGGCCACAAGCTGGTGTCGAACGCTCCTGAGTCCAACAAGGATTGGAAGGAGCGGTTCATGTGGGTCTTCACTGGTGACCACATTCTGTCATGACCCACTTGGTCAGAGAATCGGAAGGAGGCGTTGAAGCCTTACATGTCGGCAGAGGAGGGGCTTTTGCTTGAGAAGATCGTATCTTACGCTGGGTCCTGAGAGATGAGCAATCTCTTCGAGTCATCTTCACTTCGAGCGGCTAGCTTCTCCAGGGTTCTTCCTACCAAGGTCGACAAGGCATGAGCGGCCCTTCTCACTCTCCCTCTAAAGAAGAACCATTAAAGAATTTGAACGGGGTGGCTCAGCTTCGGGGGAGTTAGCTTCAACTGGGAGATCCCAAAAGCGACTGAGGGATGAATTTTCTCTCGAGGAGATGACCGGCTTGTGGTGGAGGATAGCGAAGATCACGACTAAGTTAGGCAGACCGAGCACCACCGCCCAAGCAGAAAAGTTAGTCAGGATGAGGTGGAAGCTGAGTAAGGACTTATGCCCTAAGTGACAGTCGAGTCAGCTCGAGATGACTCAGCCGAAGCAACTAGGGTGGGTGCGTTTGCTTTGAGTCCCAAGGGAGGTTGATAGTCAGACGTCCTTCCTCCAAGTCGCTAGAGGTCGTGGACCTTGATGCCTCCCCTTCCAAGCAGTTGGAGGATGATATCAGAGTTGAGCCCGTTGGTGTCAAAGTCCCTGTCAGGGAGTCGACCATACCGACTCCTTTACTCGAGCCAATCCATAGGCCAGGAAAGGAGCCTGCTAAGGCAAGAGAGGCTGCTAGCGAGGAGGCAGCCCCCTCCAGTCTACTAAGGAGCTAGCAGGGGCTGGGCTGCCTCAATCCTCGAGGATGGCTTCTGCTTGCCCTTCCACCATCGCGTCTCTGAGCTCGACCCCCAAGCGTGGAAAGAGCTCAGAGCCATGTTGATAGGCGAGTTGGGAGAGTGCTCTGCTTATAGGGAGGAGCTCTTGGAGGGTGATAATTTCGTCCCCAAGAGGCCTCTTGATAAGGAGAGCTCGGTCCTAGAATCATAGATGGCTCAGGTTCAAGCACTCGAGCAGATCCTCCTCCCTAGGGATGAGGAGATCTTGGAAGTGATGCCGAGCACCGGCCTGCACATAGCCCTCAAGAGTTATTTGCTGCAGGGGCTATGATAGAACATGAGTTGTTCTCTCAGTTTACTTATGCACGGACGCTCCCTACCGAGTTCGAGAAGGTGCTAGCTGAGGAGAGGGCAGCTAGGAAAGTTGCTGAAATAAGAGTCATTTCTCTGAAGGCCGAGTGGAACAACAGTGATGGCAAATGGCGTCAGGAGATGGATATGATGGATGACATAGTGAAAGGGCTGCAGGGGCATCGAGCTAAGTGCCATAGGCTCGAAGCCTAGGAATGCTCTGAGTCAGATCGCCTCGCCGCTCACAACCTGAAGCTAGATCTTAAGGAGGAGCAATCGGCTCATCAGGTGACCCAAGCTACCATCCAAGCTTTAGAGGTTCATCGCGCCTTCCTAGAGTTGGAGGCTTATGAGGCAGAAGTGGTGGAGAAGAACCGCCATGGCCCCATGGGAAAAGTGGAGGTGTCATTGGCTTGTAAGGCAGGCTTCAACTGCCTTTTAGCTTTGCTCCCTTCTGAGTCCTGGCCCGCTCCAGACAGCCTCTACCCCTCATGTGTCTCTGGTTGTCTTGATCTCTTGAAGGAGATTGATATGAAGTGAGGGGGAGTGACATTGGAGGTGGACGATGGGAGTGATGATGATGACTCCGAGGGTGACCAAGAAGGGGTCGCCCCTCCTTAAGCTCCTCCTGCTCCTGCTACTGCTGCTGATCCCAAGCCGAGCGCTGCTCTGCTGAGTGCCACACCCGATCCAGGCCAAGAGGAATGATGGATGAATGTATCGTCCTCTCTCTCTCTCTGTGTGTATCTATTTGTTTTTTTTATAATTTTTTCTTTTTGTTTGTAAATGAGGATGTGAACATTTAGATATGAATGAAAATCTAGAGGTTTCACTTGTCTATACTTTTACTATTCATATTTGTTTTGCTCATTTACTCTTTGAACTGTTTGAAAAGTTTGTAATTGAGGCGAGTCGATCCTCCAGGTTGAGACGACTCCACTGCATGGTTGGTGAGTTTTGTAACTCGTTTTGGCGACTCATTTGGGTAGGATGACGTGCCTTGGTTTTACTCATGGATGATACCAAGGTCTTTCGTCGAAGGATTGCCTTGGTTCTACTCGTGGGATACCAAGGTCTTTTTGTCCAAGGTGATCGATTGGTTGGAATGCCTTGGTTTTATCCCAAGAGAGTACCAAGGGATTTTGTCGATGGAGTACCTTGGTTTTACTCGTGAGATACCAAGGTATTTTGTTGAAGCTAATCAATTGGTTAGAGTGCCTTGGTTTTATCCTAAGAGGGTACCAAGGGCTTTTGTCAATGGAGTGTCTTGGTTTTACTTGTAAGATACCAAGGTCTTTTGTCGAAGCTGACTAATTGGTTAGAGCGCCTTGGTTTTATCTCGAGAGGGTACCAAGGGCTTTTGTCAATGGAGTGCCTTGATTTACTCGTGAGATACCGAGGCCTTTTGTCGAAGCTGACCGATTGGTTGGAGTGCCTTGGTTTTATCCCGAGAGGGAACCAAGGGCTTTTGTCGATGGAGTGTCTTGGTTTTACTTGTAAGATACCAAGGTCTTTTGTCGAAGCTGACCAATTAGTTGGAGCACCTTGGTTTTATCCCGAGAGGGTACCAAGGGTTTTTGTCAATGGAGTGCCTAGGTTTTACTCATGAGATACCAAGGTCTTTTGTCGAAGCCGACCGATTGGTTGGAGTGCCTTAGTTTTATCCCGAGAGGGTACCAAGGCCTTTTGTCAATGGAGTGCCTTGGTGACCAATTGGTTGGAGTGCCTTGGTTTTATCCCGAGAGGGTACCAAGGGCTTTTGTCTGCTTGATTGAGCTTCGTGCTTTGGGTTTATTCACAATGACACCAAGGTCTTAGGGTACATGTCTTGGACTTAGGAGGATGCCAAGGTCTTAGCAGTTGTCGACCAAGTGAACACTCAGTCTAATGCTCCTGTAAAGATAAGACAAGGAGTATATCATATAGAGTTAGATCCCATAAAGATTTATATTACAAATGGACTTTTCATTCAGAATTATTGAAAATATTTTTTTAGATGCTCGATGTTCCAAAGATGTTGCAAGATTCTACCATCGGGGCTTCTCAGCCGATAGGTGCATGGGCGCAATTCTTCCATGACTGTGTAAGGCCTTTCCTAATTGGCGACTAGTTTGCCGCGCTTAGTGTCTTTGTCAAAGATGGCCTTTCGAAGGACGAGATCACCAACATTGAATCTTCAGGGCCTTATCTTGCTGTTGTAGTACCAAGCAATACGCTGCCAATTGATGACTTGGGTTCGGAGAGCTTTTTATCGAACTTCATCTATGAGGTCGAGTCCAATTCAGAGCCCTTTCAAGTTCGAGTCTTTGTCAAAGTGCTGCAGTTAGATGGGTGGCATGCCTACTTCGACAGGGGCGACCGCCTCGGCTCCATAAGCTAGTTTGAAGGGTGTTTCCCCCCATTGAATTCTTATGGGTTGTGCTGTAAGACCACAAGATCGACGGCAATTCATCGACCCAGCTCCCAGCCGCCTTGTCCACCTTCTTCTTTACGGCTTGGAGGATGCACTTGTTGGTGGCTTCTGCAAGCCCATTGCACTTTGGGTGCACAATTGAGGCGAACTTGAGCCGGATGTTCCATTCTTCACAAACACTCTGAAGGCAACCATTGTCAAACTGAGTATCGTTGTCGGTAATGAAAGATAGGGAAACGTCGAACAGACAGATAAAGGATTTCCATACAAAATTTGTTACGTTGTTTTCTCCAATCTTGGCTAGGGGCTCGGCTTCGATCCATTTGGTGAAGTAGTCGATGGCCACGATAAGGAATCTCCGCTACCCCGAGGCTATTGGGAGAGGTCCCAGCAAGTCTAATCATGGTCTCAGTGGCATTCTCTAGAGAGGCCCCCTCTGTCAGGTACTGGATGATTGGATCCATCCAACAGGGTCTTTCAGGCGTCTCGACTTGCAAGACTGGCTTGGATGTCTCCATGATACTAGGGCACTTGAGGGTGTCTGTGTAGATGGGTCCTGAAGTGCTCCCTGAGCTGGTTGATCCTCGCTTGAGGGTGTCTATGTAGATGGGTCCTGAAGTGCTCCCTGAGCTGGTTGATCCTAGCTTGGATAAGGTGTCTGCCCGCGCATTGAGGGAGCAGGGGACTTGGGCGATCCTGGATTCTTTGAAATTAGATAGCAGCTCTTTGACCTCCTTCAGATATAGGATCATTCTAGAATCTTTGACCGTGTACTCACTATTCACTTGATGGACAACTAGCTGGGAGTGAGCCAAAATGTAGAGGCGTTCGGCTCTTACTGCTAAGGTGGCTCGGAGGCCCGCCAGGAGTGCTTCATATTCTGCCTCATTATTTGAGGCGGAGAAGGCCGCGCAGGACCACTCCCGCTCCACTACCGTTTCTCTAGAGGACCCGTCCACCTTCAGCAACCACGAAGAGGTGAACTCTGGTGTATCATGCTCGAGGGCACAGCACGCCTGAGGGGTGGGTGTCTTGACTGTTCGAGATGTCGAGGGCTCCTCCCAAGTTGGTGGCAAGGGTATCGATGGCTCGTCATTGGGGGAATTCGATTCAATTAGGAAGTCTGCCAAGGCTTGGGCCTTGATGGTCATCCTTGGCTTGAACTGCACATCATGTTCACTCAGTTCAACTAACCATGCGACCATCCTGCCCAAAGTAGTGGGGGTGCCGAGTGCCTTTTTCAAAGGAAAAGTCATCTGCATGACTATAGAGTGTGCTTGGAAATATGGGCGGAGCCTCCTGATGGTGGTGATGAGGATGAAGGCTACTTTTTCCATGAGGGGATAGTTGAGTTCACCTACTTTTAGGATCCATCTTTTGGGTGTTCCCTAACCAAAACAGAGCTGACAGCTTTGGGAGAGATGGCTAAGTATAAATACAAGGCCTCTCCTTCTTCAGGTTGACTCAGTAGCGGCTTGGTGCTCAAGTAAGTCTTGAGGTCATTGAAGGTTGCGATGCATTCAGCTGTCCACTTCATGCTCTCCTTCACCTCCTTACTCCCTCTTAAGATCTTAAAAAATGGGAGGCTCCTCTCGGCAGATTTGGAGAGGAAAGGACCCAGAGCTGCTATTTTCCCATTCAACCTTTTAGATATCCTTCATTGTGCGGGGTTTGGGTAATTGCTCTATGGTGGTGATCCTCTCAGGATTGATCTCAATGCCTTTCTTGGTGATCATGAACCCAAGAAATTTGCTCGACTGCACCCCAAAAGCGCACTTGACTGGATTGAGCTTCATGCAATAGTGTCGGAGCACGGAGAAGGTTTCTTCAAGATCCGATATGTGGGACGGCGCCTTCTTCGATTTCACCAGGATGTCATCTACATATGCTTCCACGTTGTAGCCAATTTGATGCTTGAAAATCTTGTTGAACAGCCTCTGATATGTGGCCCCTGCATTCTAGAGGCTGAAGGGCATCACTCTGTAGCAATAGGTCCCCTGGTCCGTAATGAATGAGGTCTTCTCCTAGTCATACTCCACCATGAGGATCTGATAGTAGCCAGATAAAGCATCCATGAAGCTGAGTAGTTCATGTCCTGCACTCTCGTCTACCAACTGGTTGATGTTGGGGAGGTGGTAGCTATCTTTTGGGCAAGCCTTGTTAAGGTCAATGAAGTCCACACGCATCCTCCACTTACTAAGCGCCTTCTTCACTAGTATCACATCGGATAGCCACTCTGGGTACTACACTTCTCGAATGAAACAAGCTTAGACGAGTTAGTCGACCTCGGCTGATGCCGCCTTCTATCTCTCAGGTCTGAGATGCCTCTTCTTTTGTCTAACTGGCTTGGTATGTCAGTCAATTGAGAGCTCGTCGCTCGCAACTTCGGGGGGACCCCTAGATGTCCTCCAGGCCCCAAGCAAATACGTCTGCATTTGCGAGCAGGAACTCTACCATAGCACCTCGTTGAGGCTTTATGAGGCATGATCCAATCTTGACCTTCTCTCCCTCCCAGTCGATCTGTTTCTCCACGAGCTCCTCAACGGGAGTCTTTCTTTCTCACTCCAGCTTCTCCTCCAACTAGAGGCTCGTCTTCTCGATGGGCCTGGCCTCTGCTGCTCCTTTCCCTTTCACAGAGAGCATGTAGCAGGATCTGGCTTCTCGCTAATTGCTCTAGGCAATTCTAACCCCTTCAGGAGTCAGGAACTTCAGCATTGAATGGAAGGTGAAAGGAACAGTTTGCAAGGCACTGAGGGCTATTCGGCCGAACATGACATTGTGGGTCGACTTGAGATCTATTACCAGAAACTGGACCTGAACAGTGGATTGTCAGGGGTATTCTCCAACTATTAGGGGGTGTGTGATTATCCCTTCATGTAGGCGTGCATGTCCTGTAAATCGAATGAACGGACCCCCATATGGCTGCAGTCGGGACTTATCAATGCCCATACAGTTGAAGGCGTCGATATACAAGACATCGATTGAGCTCCCTGTATCGACCATGATCCTCTTCACCAGGAAGCTGTTGATCCCAGTTGAGATGACAATAGGATCGTCATGAGGGGTCTCGACACCTTCCAATTCTGCTTCGCTGAAGGAGATGGGTTGGCCCGCCCTCGGCCTCTTGTCAGCTCGGTCGACTTGCAATGCCCACATGGCATACTTCTTGTGAGCATTGTTGGACATTCCCCCTGCTGTAGGGCCGCCACTGATTATCTGGATGATGCCCTTAGGCTCGGCGGGTTTCGGGTTAACTGGCTGCTGAGGACGCAGGGACCTCGACCAAGATCTCCTATCAGCTTCCCTTAAAGCATGCTCTCTTCTATCTCTAGGGAAGACCAGCTTCTTCAAAAATTCCTCTCTGCATCAGATCCCCGATGTCCCTGTGGAGGACTTGGCAGTCATTAGTGAGATGGCCATGATCTCGATGATACTGACAATACTGTCGGCTATCGCTTGTCTGAGGGTCCGACTTCATACGAGGAGGGGGGAATTGAGGTGTCCCTTCTTCTAGACCATGTATAGGGCCTTGGTGAGAGAGGTATTTAGGGCCGTGAGGGTTGGTGCTGGCGCTGGCTCCCTTCTTCGATCCCTATAGTTGGTTCGGCTTGGATGAGGGTCAGTTCAGGGAGGATCTCTTGTTGACTCTTATCTCAGTGGAAGGTCCCTGGCCGAATCAGTTGTCGGCTCTGTCGCCGATGCTACCACAGCCGTAGGGGGTACTGTCACTAGAGCTGGTGTAGTTGATGCTGCTACCGCTTCTACCACCCTGGTCGTATTCTTGTAGGCCCGGCGTCCTCTAAGTCCATGTAGCCGTGAGCCTTGACCATCAGCTGCTCATAGGTGGTGCATCGATTTTTAGCAAGCGAGTCGACCAGCTCGTTGTTTTGCAAGCTGGTGACGATAGCGGACATGGAGACCAAACTCTAAGGGTCATCAACCTCCAATCTCTTAGCCTAGAACCTCTTGATATAATCTCTGAGGCTCTCTCCAGGCTCTTGCCTCATCTGTATCAACACATGGGGAGGCAGCTTATGTTTAGTGTTAGCTAGAAAGTGGTGTATGAACTCCTTATTGAGCTGCTCGAAGCTGTGGATGGACTTCTTCTCTAAGGAGTTCACCATAACTTGGCGCTTCCCATTAGGGTGACAGCGAAGCATCTGTAGATAATTGCTTTCGATGCCTGGAGCATGGACATCATGTCGTAGTAGTTCTGGACATGCTCCGCTGGATCTCCCTCACCCTTGTACTTGTCAAAAGGGGGCATCTTGAACTTCTCACAAGCAGCGTTCATGATGTCGTCCGAGAGGGGAAGCTCCCTTTGATAGCCTCAGCAATCGGACGGAAAGCCAGGTAGTATTCAGGTCCCGCGTTGTTCGCCGATGGGCCCAGGGTAGTATGATGATGCTGGGGGTCTCGCGACGTTGCTCCGGCCACGCGGTCTCGACTTTCTCGGCCAGGGCTAAGGCTCTTTGTCGTCGCTTCCGCATACTGCAGGCAGCGTTGGGTAGGATTAGCAAGACGGGCATGCTGCCGCGATGGGGGTAGGACACGCCCATCGTGGTCGTCGAAGTGGTCGAACAGCATAGTATGCACTGGCGGAGGAGAAGCCAAACGCTATTTCACCGGCGGAGGAGAGGCCAAACGCTGTCTCACCGACAGAGTAGGAGCTATGAAAAAAGTGGGTTGCTGAGGCTAGATTTGGGTGAAGAGCTCCTTGGAGAATGCAGCGAACTGCTGCTGGAAAGACTAGTTGATCCGTTGAGTGGATTCTTCCAGTTGAGCGTGAGTGATGTAGTCCTCATGTGGTTTTGACCGGGCCAGCCTATGCTTAGAACTTGACATCTTTCTTCAAAGAAGAAAGAAGGCCCCACATTGGGCACCAAACTATTGATGTTGAGTTATCAAAAAGTCAGTTAAGTGTGAGTGTAGGATGATCAGGGTCCTCTAACTCCTTTGGATATCTAATTTGGAGATAAGTTCTTCGTTCCTGCACATGGGAACACCCGTAAGGGGGCGGAGTTAGGTTCTCCGGTTGTTCTTCCGACGTTCAAGTCAGTAGATGATCTTGACTGGGGATGAAAATGAAGGACTGAAAAAGATCTCTCTTTTTGGGTAGCAGAAATTACTTACCTTTGTGTTAAAATCAGCTCTCTATTTATAGTAGTAGTAGAGGGCTAGTCTGGTAACTTTGGCTGAGTCTGAGCTGGCAGCTGAGTCAGTGTTGCTTTACAGGTGTCTGCTGCCGAGTGGAGGAGAAGTCATCTCAGCGTTTAATGTGAAGTGACAGGAAGGATACTATGCCGGTGTGGTCCGATGTCTTAAAGACTGTTAGGAATGCAGAAATAATGGCGCCAGTTATGCATTTAATGAAAGTTATGTTGATGGTGATTGGCTATCACTAGGAGGTTCCCGAGGTAATAGTTGCTTTTCGACTTGTCTAGTCGAGAGCCGAGAGATACTGTCTTTTGACTCGGTTACGCGAGAGGTTGGTCGCCTAAGTAGCCAAGAGCAGCTCACCTTGAGTCGACCAAAAGGAAGTGATCGACAAGTACCGCCTTTTGACTCGGATACATGAGATGTCGACCCAATTGAGTCGGTTGTGCTAGGTCTTGTAATAGCTTTGAAATGCTAAGCTAGCCTAATTAGCATAATGTGGAACACTTGTCAGCTTTTGGGTGGGGACTAATATTCAGTAATGAAAGCACCATAACAGATAGCATGCATCTAGCTATTGGCATTGATTAGGACTCCTGTTGGATGGATCAAATTTATGTTAATAATAATTATATGGAGTCTGAAGATCCGCTACCCGATGAGTTTCAAAATGAGGATTGGATAAATACCTCCCAAGCTAAATTTGTTGATGTTGGTCCAAATTTTCAACGGCCTGAGGACTTCACTTTTAAAAAAGGAGATCTATTCGAGAACAAGGAGGCGTTGATTTAAGCAATCTAAGAATGGTCCATCAAGAATCGGGTTAAATTCAAGCTAGAAAAATCTAATGCAACAAACTACCAAGTAAAATGTTACCTTAACGATGAGAAGATTCAAGGAGAGCTTGCAAGTGCGCAGGATGGGAGAAATGCGAAATGTCCTTGGAAGCTACATGCAGCTGTCAGAAAATCATAAAATGGGCAATTTGTAATCTCTAGATACAGTAGACTTCATACATGTTGCAATCCTTCAGTGGTGTCGATCATAAGGCGGCATCTTCCACTTATATATGTGAGCTGGATGTCGATCATAATTAGGCGACATCTTCCACTTATATATGTAAGCTAATTATGCCTGAAGTCAGGGCAGAACTTGATCTAAATCCAGGTCAAATATTTCAAAGAGTATATGACATGAAGATTAAGATATCTAAATTTAAGGTATATGATGCAAGGAGGAAAGCATTGTCTAAAATATTTAGAGATTGGGAGAAATCTTATAAATTACTTCCACAATGTCTTGGATGTGTTTTTATTCCAATATGTATCGAGTTAGTATGTGAAGTATATTTGAAATTATTTGTGCTAAGTTACTTCTTGTGATGTGTAGTGGGATAAGGAGGATTATATAAATGTTACGATATTTGTGTGTAGGCGTTCCTGTAATGTGTGGTTTTATTATGATATATATCAATGTGAGATGGTTTTTGGAATTGTACAGGAAATGCACATAAACGTGTGAGATGATTTTTGGCATTGTACAGGAAATGCACATAAATGTGTGTTGTTGTTGTTGTACAAAAAATGCATATAGACGTGCCAATGTGAAAATGAGCTGCCCAAGAAATGTGCGGGACTAGTAGTCCCGTGAAATTTTGATTTAGCCCAGAATATTTTATGGGACTGCTAGTCCCGTATAAATGAAATTGGACTTAGCAAGTCTCTGCCCAATTAGTGGTGCAGCCACTAATGAGGATTAGTGCCCACAAATTACACAGGACTAGTAGTCTCGTGTAATTTCTTAAAAAATTTTCCGGCAAAATCGACTGTTTTCTGCTCAGATGGTAGAAAACAGTCGATTTTACTAATTTTGTTATAACAAGATCAATTTTGCTAATATTATTTTTAAAATGCTCCATTTTAAAAATTTGCCCTTATAAAAAACGAAAGAAGTATATTGTCCTATTAGAGACCTTAAATAACACTCGACCTGAGTACTCCATCCCTTTGTGCTCCAAATCATTTAGACAATATCCTTGACAATTATGGGAAAAAGCAACATCACAATTTTTGTAAATGTATGAATCTGGAGAACTTCAAAGAGAAGGACCTAATAATGAAAAGAGAAAGAATTGCAAAATTAAGCAGAAAATATAAAAGCAAGCTGATGTTTTAATTTCTTATGAAACTATTTCTAACTAGATTGGTTTCTAATAGAACTCGCATCATAGCAATTCCTGAAGATCAAGACCTAGGGTCAGGAAACATGAGCAAAAATAAAACTTTCCCATTCAAAAACACAAACTACATTAGAAGCACGTCGAAAGGAGCGTAGTTAGGGAACAAGATCATAGAGGATGGAAAACCACCCCACTGTGCGTATAGAACGGCATCTGGTGTCACAATTTCCTAAGCACCCATTAAACTTTGCCTAGTCTCCAACCCAAAATACCGAGACTAAGCAAGCAAACATGAAATGCAAAATGGGTGATCGCACAGGGAAGAAATGAATGTCTGAAGTCAGAGTAAGACAAGGAATGAGGGAGATACTACTCAGAGGTAAGTTTAGTTTTGGAGCAAAGACAATAACATTACCTTTTCACGGAGACAAACAGATCATGTCACTCACTTGAAACTAACTGTTGAAATACAAAAAATGAATCTAAAATTAATTTTGTGAAGTACATTTACGTCTAAGAGTGATTTTGAAAAGTGGATGGATTAAAAATAAATGGAGGTAAAATTTTCTATTCATAGGCAGAAAACCCTTTTTGGAAGCATACATGTTTAAAAATAAATCATGATCAAACTTTAGGTATATAGGCAAAAGACTCTCTGGAATTGAGTGAGCTCAAAAATAAATTGGTAGGCTTTGGGTCTTGAGGAAAATATACTAGTAAAATTTTGAAAGTGGGTGAACTTTAAAATTAGTGGACACTCAAAATTAGTGGGGAAAAGCTTTGGGCTTATACGGAAATTATAAAACCCAACTTTGAAAGGTGACATGTTTAAAATAAATACGGGTAAAACCTATGAATTATAAAAAAAAAAAATAGAAGATTGTGTGAATGACGGTAATCGAACTCCATACTTCTCACATCCCATCCATTCGGCCGATTTGTTCTTGTATGATGGATTCAAAATTATCTTTGCACGTGAACGTACATGTTTTAAGTTTTGAATTTTTTTATTGAATAGTAAAATTATGTGTTAACAAATAAAATTGTATAATAAGATTGCTTAAAAAGAAATGTCTGAGTTAATTATTATTGTGTAGTTATTGTAATTGAATGTTTTTCTTATAATAATCGCCCAGTGGTAAAGTCCTCAAATCTAAAATTATTTTTAATTAAAACTATCAATTCTATAAGTTCTCTTAAGTATATCCCTCTAACTTAAAAGTTATTTACTTAACTCTAAATTAACTAAGCTACATTAATCTTGCTAGCATTTACCTGATATTATCTAGATATTTACACTTCATACCTGCAACATATTACAATATTTATTTCTTATTATAATTATTTAATAGGGTAAATTACACTAAACCCTTATGAACTTTCAGCCCATATAAACTTTCAAAATTACACTAAACCCCTAATGACTTTCTGTTTCAAAAAAGATCCCTAATAACTTTCTAAATTTTGTAGATAACCCCTATAAATTAGAACCAGAAAATGGCATAAAAAGGTATTTTGAAAGTTATTGGAGGTTTGGTGTAATTTATCTAAAAGATATTGGGGGCTTTGTACAAGAGTTATTAGGGGTTTAGTGTGATTTCGAAAGTTCATAGGGTCTATTTACAAAAATGCTGAAAGTTTATGGGGGTTTACTATAATTTACCTTATTTAATATTATAATTCTTAGTTCAAGCAATACTATTAAAATAATTATATTGCCTATATACTATAAAATATTTATCTAATTTAATTTTTTTAATTATGCTCTTAAATAATTTAGTACTATAAATATTTTATAAATTTTTATTATACTCTCATTAACAATTAATAGTACTATTATTAATATTAAATAATTTTTTTGGTAAAACTGTTAGTTTTCAATCATTACCATGTATAGATTATTCAGTATCATGTAATAATCTTTAAGAAAATATTCTAAAAATAATATTAAATTATTTATTTAATTTATCTAATAATATAATATAATACTAAATAAATAGTAATTAGTAATTTATGTGATATTATTAAAATAATTACACTATATATGCGATTGAAATTTTATTCTACTTATTTTATTGCTCATTGAATTATAGTATAATTCTCTATAGTATTTAGTAATATATTATTCTATTTGTACTATTATTTTAATTACTTTATTATAATTCATAAATAATTATTATAAGAATTTAATTAGTTACTACTAATAATCGTGTATACTAATTTTAAAAATTTATTTTAATTTATTATTTTTAAACAATTAATAGTTATAATATTATTGATAACTATAATTATTTAGGAATGTGAGGAGGTTCCTAATTAATAAGGGGTTATATTTATTTAATGAAAGATTAATTAGAGATAATAGCATAGTTAGAATTTATCAAAATTTGAGATAGCAAAAAAGAAAATTAAAAGTTTTAACACCTCAATCCTCTTCTGTAGTAGTATAAATATAAATAATAGAAACCCAAATTTAGCCCAACAAATTATTTCTTTATTTTTTCATGACACTTTTTAGAAAATATTTTTTCTTCTTTATTTCCATTAGAAAATTTTGGAAAAGCGCAACTTTAAGCAACCTCCATTTATTATAGCCGAACAAGCCCAATAAGAGAGAAATTTTGAGAGAAAAATGTGCCTTTGAATTGAATTTTTGAAAGGCATCCTTTTTATAACTGCTATTAGGTCCCTCAAATTTTAAATTATTTCAAAATAAGTCCCTCAAATTGTTAGTAGAACTAATAATTAAACTGGTTAACTTGAAACAACTTACAAGAATTAGGACACCTAATAGAAGTTTCAATGATATTTCTTCTCAGATCGGGGGGGCTTGTTTCAAAATAACTTAAAATTTAAGCAACTAATGACAATTTCAATGATTTAAAGGACTAATTTCAGAACATCTTAAAATGAAGGACCTAAATGAGTGGATGAACTAATTCAAAATATTAAATACTTAAGGGATTAATATATTGAAAAAAAAAACTTTTTTATAGCACATATAGACCTTGAGTAGTTTCAAGAAAGGGATAATCTTTTACTTGTTTCGTCTTATTCTTTTCTAATTAGCCTCTTTTTTTTTTTTTGGCACGATAAATTTTGTCCAATGTATTAACAAGTCTTCGCGTTACTATCTGATTGAGTTTTGGCTGCCAACCAATTAGGACTGAGCTGTTCTTATTGTGAATGCTGCCGGTCATGAGGTTAGTCAAGTAGACTTGAGACGATACATTCTGAACCGTTCAAAGGTTGTAGATTCTTTGCTTGCCGTTTAAAAACAGTAAGTCTATTTTCACCAAGAAATTATTTATGTCAGATACATTACTCACACTAGACAAATTTGGCGCTAATTGTTGTTATCTGACATTACATATATTTATATATCTATTGGTTTTTACTAGAAAAGACAAATGTGGTTAAATCTCTCTGTTGCAGTGTGTTTGGCAACTGGAAAGAAAATATAAAGTAGAAAAGTGAAGAGAAAGTATTTTCTTGAGAATGTGCTTTCTCTTTTCTTTCTATTTGAAAATTTTGTTTGGCAGCCGAAAAGTGAAAATATAGAAAGTTGAGATAGCGGCCAATGTGGTACCCAATTTTTTCATTTTCCATGCAACTTATTTTTTTCAGTTTTAATTAGTTAGATACATGAGAGGAAGCAACTAATATTTCCTCATCATTATTTAAACTTTCTCCATTTTAATTCATCTCGGTTCATCGTGCTCTGAAAATGTGACGGTTAGTAACTGAAAGGTGATGCAAACGTGTTGTAATTTTTAGTAAAAATTACATATAAAGAGCAACTAGAATGTTTTCCATTTGTAGTGGATGATTTTGTTATAACCTTGATTCCCTCTAGCAAAAAGAGAACACCATCAGTGTTCTAAAAAGTAGCCTGGGAGGACGTTTGGATAAATAATAGATTTCTTTAATAAAATATTTTTTTTCCTCTTATCAAAATCCACTTTCCATCCACTTTCTCCAAAAATTTGAGAAAGTGAAAGAGTTAAAAATGTTTACGCGGCACCTCCACTTTCCATTCACTTTCAAGACACTTTCGAACTTCTTTTCTCCTTTCTTTAACTGCTTTTCCCCACCTTTTATTTATATATATTTTGACGTCACCAATAAACTGTATTGAAAAAAATCTTTTATCAAGATCAAGTACAATTGTTTCATATTTTTAGATTCTTAGTCCAGGGACGAGGAGCCTGTGATCACTTCGAATTTTTCGATAGTCCCGTAGATACCTATGAAACAAAGGAATATCGCGTTACTGATGATACTGACCTAATTAACGGCATAACCTGGCAAGCGAGCACAAAGATGATCACGTTAGAGTTTTTCCCGCATCATCGCTACTAAGAGTAACAAATGAGTCTAGCTATTCTATGTCAAAGTCCGCCTTTGTCGAGAGACTACATTCACCTGAAGAAAGCCCAGCAAAACGTAAATGCATGGATGGAGAATGGATGGATGAATACATTGTGTCTCCTACTCTCAACGTTTATGTGACGACTAATGAACCGGATATCTGTTGTAATGGATATGCTGGTATTGAATTAGAGGAAACAATCCCTGTTGCTTCTATCCAGTCTGATGAAGCAATTAATCTACAATCACCGGTCGTGACAAGAAATGCGAACAAGTTGTGGTTACAGTATTTGCCAATAAGAACACTAGATTTAAGTGAAGGGAGCCTGATAAATTCTGAAAATTGTTTAGTATGTGGAAAAGAGCATGAGACTAGAGAATGCATTGGAGTTGGACTGTGGTAGCAAATAAATCACATTGAAGTTTTTGCCTTTAAACAAAAGTGAAATTTGTTGCAATTGTGTATGTGTAATTATCGCACATGTAAACCATTTATTTCTCCATGTGTATTATCCCCCTCTATTCTGTGTATTGTTTATGTATTTGTTGTTTACGTCCCAGTTCATTGTCAAGAGTTTCAGCTGACTTTTTTTTTAATAACCCCGCCTGTTATCAAATGTAAGACCGTGGGAGCCATGTTAGAACCTTCCAAGTATCCGGATCACCCACGGTGGGTTTTCAATTGATATTTTAGTTTGAGAGTTGATGCTCATAGTTTCTCGATGAAGATCAGTAGTTCATCATCGCTTTGATGTTGATATGCGCCTCTGTGACCTTAGATATAAATGGAGCTAGCGATGATGATTGTTCTTTACTTCTTAGGTATGTTACGTGTCTGTGAGAAGGATGGAGATGTTGCCAAAGGTACATGAACATCTAGCCAAAATTTTAAATGGTAATTTCTTCTCAAATTTTTTTAAATGGTAATACCATCCGTGGTTGTATGGTTTGCGACAACTGTAATTTTAATGCAAAGGTTACACGTCAGGGGTTGTTTGATTCAACAAAAAGGTAGGAGACCTCTTGGTAAGATTCTGACATACTCATTTAGAAAAGAGTGTTTCCATTATTTTCCATTTCTCTTGTGGTTCAGCAAAAAAAGGTTTCTCACAACAAGCTAACCTTTAGTAAAACTCAGAAACTCATTCCGAGCTCAAAGCTCAGAAATGGGCTGAAAAAGTGGGATTGAAAAATGTGTTTCCTTCCAAGAGGTTTCCTAATTTTTCGTTGAACCAAACATCACCTAAGTGGAGCTCAATGCAATTGTTGACGCATGCAATTGTAGTTTTTGTTGTTTGATTCACTTTTAAAATTTAAGGTGCTCATTTTGGATGTTCAGAAGTAGATAAACAATTTCTTAACAATGAAAAATTGCCTTTGGGCCCCAATATCATAAAATAAATACGTCCAAGTCCCTTGACATTTTCAACATGTGAGAAAACTCTTAAAGAGCCCAAAACTTACCAAAACCCTCCAATATACTGTGCTAGGTTACCTTGTGATTCAAAAAAATTTATCTCCATTTTACCCCTCAATAAACCCTTTGTATCTCTCCCTTCTCTATGCTTTTCTGTTAAGTTTAATAGCCAACACCCCCAATATCCCTAAAAACTTTATGTGGCGTTTTTCTGTAAATTTTTAGGTGGTTATTTGTAATTTTCGAAACTCTTTTGGGGATTCTGCAAATTTTTACGGGTTATTTGCTATTTTTGTAACTTTTTGAGGTCTTTTCTACAAATTTTTGAGGGGTTATTTGCTATTTTTGAAAATTTTTTGAGGGGTTTTTCATAATTTTTGAGGGGTTTTGCAAATTTGAAACTTTCTTGGGGTTTTTTTTTACAAATTTTGGGATTATTTGTAATTTCTAAAACTTTTTTGGGGGGGGGGGGGCTGTAATTTTTTAGGGTTACTTGTAGTTTTTGTAACTTTTAAGAGGTTAAACTTGTAGGTAATTGTTAAACTCATGAGAATATTGTTAACTTACTAGTTAGTTATTAAACTTTTGATTTAGATGATAAATTTCTGAGATAGTTGTTAAACTTCTGAGTTAGTTATTAAATTTATTAGTTAAACTTACAAGTTCATTGTTAAACTTATGAGATACTATCTCATAAGTTGTTAATCTCATAAGTTTAACAACTAACACATATATTTAACAACTTATAATTTTAAAAATAATTAATAACTTTAACAGCTATTATATAAGTTTGACATCTAATTCATAAGTTCAACAACTATCTCATAAGTTTAACAACTAACTCATAAGTTTAACAACTAAATCATAAGTTTAACAACTATCTCATAAGTTTAATATCTAAACCAGAAATTTAATAGCTAACTCATAAGTTTAACAACTAACTTATAAATTTATTACAGCAATAAGTTTTTGGAATTATCATTCGTATATTATGGCATTGGTGGTAGGTTTTTTAGTCTTCCAACAAAACTAGATCTTTAACAAGCTAAAGACCATTAGCAAGCTAAATATTTTCAATATTAACCACTCTGAGATTAATATTGTACATAATCACATTATAGAAGAATGAGTCATAAGCGAACGATTTTCAATATCAAACTAAATTTCAAGTTGCAATTGCTTCTAGAATCTGAGAAAATAAATAAGCCTTTGACAAGATCACCTCTAAATGCTTCTATTTACCAATAAAATTCACATAAATTTAAAAGCCAACAATGATTGCACCCTGTAAATATCCTAATTCCCAGATAATTCATAAAAATTCACAAAAACTCGAAAAATCACAAAAAAATATCAAACCCTAAATGAGCGAAAGTGCCAATAAGTGCCCATCAAAAGCCGACGTTGATGGCCAAACATCAGCAACTGCTGTCAAATCCTTATGACTCCTCGGCGAGAGAGTTGAGGACCAAGTAGCCCAGTTCGTCCTCTTTACCAATTCCTTAATTTCCAGTGATTCATCTCTTCTCCAACCCAAAAACTCTGTAATTTTACTCTCATTTAGCGCCCTACCCCAAATTTCACAAAAATTCTCCAATTTTAATCAAGGAGGTCTCCAATTTCAATCATGGAGGCCGACTAACAAGCCTTAGTTGAGAAAGGTTGGATCCGATGGTGGAAGAGGACGAGAAGGGCTTAGATGGCGGAGGAGAGGTTGTTGAGGAGACGAGGAAGGTTAAATACCTTGATATCATTAGCTATGTTTGGGAGTTTACTAATTGAGGGGAAGGGAAATAATTAAGGGAAAGGAAAACAATGTAAAAGGAAGGGAAAAATGAGTGGGAAAAATGTAATAATTATGTTTGGGAGTTTAGCAAAGTGAATGGATGTGAATCATTTCTTAGCCGTTGGATTTGTATCATGATCGTCCACAACAATTTACCTCATCTACACCCCAATTTTGAGGGTTAACTAAGTTATATAGAATGGAGGTTAGGGGATGTAAAATTTGTCACTTCCCTTTCCCTCCATTCCATTTCAAAAAACTCACAAACAATATTAATCCATTTAACTTCCGTTCCCTACCCCTCACCCCACCCCATTCAAACAAAGCATAAGAGAAGGAGATGCAGAGGTACTGTGGAGATTTTTACATAATACAGTACATGCTTGGTATGCACATGGATTTAGGGGCCTAAAAAGAAGTTTTGGGCTCTTTAAGGGCTTTTCAGGACATTGGAAAGAGTCATGGGGCCGTACTTCCTTTATGATATTGGGGGACAAAAGGTAATTTTTTCCTTCTTAATAAGCGGTTAAAGTTGGAGGAAGTTTTATGATGAGTATCCCTTTTCTAAATTACCTTGTTTAGGTAGCATTTGTATAATATGGTGTTTTTAGTGTTTTCATGGTGTTTTTGTCAAAAATAAACACCATTGTAGGCGTTGAAAAAATCGCTTATCAGTCCCCACAACTGACTCGCAAGGTTGAGTTCGCAACCAACGGGCCGTTAACCGACGAGTCGACGAACCGGTAGCTGACGCAACTGAAACGACTGACGACGCAATCGCATGAAGCGCGCCGACGAACGTCAGAACCTAGTTGGCGTGGCGGACACGTTGACACGACGGAACGTTGACACGGCGTACACGTCAACGCGGCGTACGCGCCGACGGAACGACGTACCGCGGAATAAATCCGACGGTCACGTTCCGAAACAGTGGGAAATCAGCTCGACGAGTCGATCGGACCCACACGTCGACACAAACGTAAGTGACGACGAAATCAGCTCGTCGATTAAACTTACGCGTCAACATGGACGCAAACGACGACGGATGAACGATCAGACCCGAACGTCGACGTAAACGCAAGCGTCAAGCGACGACGAGCGAACGAATCAATCGGACTCAAACGTCGACGCAAATGTAAACAACGACGGACGAACGATCGGGTTCAAGCGTCGACGTAAACGCAAGCGACGGCAAAATCAACGGATCAATCGGCTCAACCCCGGATTCAACAAAAACACCGGAACTAGATGAGACGTCAACGAAACGTCGGAAAGTCGGAAAACGGCAAAACGTCGAAGCGGCAAAACAGCGCCTCGGCGCCGCGCACGGCACCGAAGTGCGGCGCACAAAGCGCCGCACTTGGTGCCGAGGTGCGGCGCACCTTGGCGCCACACATCGGACCAAGGTGCGGCGCACC
>JBAKGM010000340.1:0-10707 GCA_037177215.1 Asparagus racemosus
TGTTTTATTATGATTCTTTTATTTCGTGAGAAATAATTAACCACAATACTTATAGGATTTTTGGCAAACCCTCAGCCCTCAACAGATTTGATAAGCCTTTAACGATTACCGTTTGAATGGGGCTAGCGTGCGGATTATCTAACCCGTTCCGCACGTGACATTGTGCTAAAAGAATTAAACTCTCTTAGACTTGGTGCTATGATTTTGAATACGTAGACTTCAAACTCTTTTATGGGCAAGAGGCTACCCGGCAACGCGTGTTAGGCGTCAACTTTAGGGTTGTTGGCCAACCCCCAGCCCTCAACGGATTTGATGTGCATTTACCTATCACCGTTTGAATCGGGCTAGCGTGCGGATTGTTTAATCCGTTCTGCACGTAACGTTGTGCTAAGAGAATGAAACTATCTAAGACTTCATGCTACGATATCGAATACGTAGACTTCATCTTTTTGGTGAGAAGACTAACCCGGCAACGCGTGTGAGGCGTCGACCTATCCATGCTTAGGATTCGGGATCAAATTCCCCAAGATGACTCTTGGATTAAAGGACTTTTGTTGAAACATATTGATATTAATGATGGTGAGAGAGGAAGAATTTTATATTCTATTTCTCGTAGCAATCAAATGAAACTGCTGGCAGGGGTTCTGCCTTTGGGAGTCAAGAGGACTTAGGCGACCTTCAGGCGGACGACCTGATCCGAAAGTCCCGGCGCATACCTTCAGTCGGCGCTACCTGGGAGAGAGCTGGAACCGAGAGTAGGTTTTCTATTCTGGGAACCGGAAAGACTCAGGTGACCTTCAGGCGGACAACCTGGTCGGAAAATCTTGGCGCATACCTTCAGGCGGCGCTACCTAGGATGAAAATGGGACTAAGAGTGGGATCTCCACTCTGAGAACCGAAGAGACTCAGGTGACCTTCAAGCGGACAACCTGGTCAGAAAATCCTGGCGCATACCTTCAAGCGGTGCTACCTAGGATGAAGTTCTGGCACATACCTTTAGTCGGCTCTACTCAGAAAAGGATGGAGCTAAGAGTGGGATCTCCACTCTGAGAACCGAAGAGACTCAGGTGACCTTCAGGCGGACAACCTGGTCAGAAAATCCTAGTGCATACCTTCAAGCGGCGCTACCTAGCATGAAAGTTCCAGTGCATACCTTCAGTCGGCGCTACTCAGAAAAGAATGGGACACAGGTGACCTTCAGGTAGACGACCTGGTCTGAGGATCTTGGTGCATACCTTCAGTCGTCGCTACCTATGAATAGGGATTGAAACTAAGAGCGGGGCTTCCGCTCAGAGAATCGGAAAGATTCAGGCGACCTTCAGTCGGACGACCTGATCTGGAGAGTCCAATTCTGACCTACGCCTTTAGTTCGCAGGTTCTAGAAGAGGAAAGGACACATTTGGAGAGGAAGAATTTTATATTCTATCTCCAATGTGAAAAGAATTTTAAGTGGACCTCTTGTTCATGGAAGGAATTAAGAGGGGATTTTGGTAACGAACTAGAAAATTTTATAGACCCACCGTCAATGAATTTGATCGGTGGGGGATTTAAAGTGGAGGACAAATTTAGGGTTATCCTCAAGTGGGTGACAATATCCCACGATGAACTTCCCATTGAAACGGGTTATCCCGAAGATATTAAGGGTAGTATTTCTTCAGGAACTTCCCATTTATAGGCATTAATTGCTGATCGCCATTTTGATTGATTAGACGATATGCGCCGTTAGAATAGACTGTCTCTATTACGAATGGGCCTTCCAATTTGGGTTCGAATTTACCTTTCTTTTTAGAGTTGAGGATTATCGATCATCGAGCAGCAAGGACCAGATCTCCTTCTTTGAAACTCCTCTTTCGCACTTTCTTGTTGAAAGCTTTCGACATCCTTACTTGGTAGAACTCAATGCGTTGTTGAGCCTCCATGCATTTCTCATCTAACATCTCGAGCTCTTCAAGATGTTTTTGATGCTGTTCTACGACCATCATCTCTGTTGCGATGGCGATGCGAAGTGATGGGATTTGGATCTCTAGCGGAAGAACCGCTTTACACCCGTAGACCAGAGAGTACGGGGTTGCTCCGGTTGGCGTGCGTACTATGGTACGATATGCCCAGAGCGCTTCTCCAAGTTTATCATCCCAGTCTCACTTGTTGGACTTCACAAGTTTTGACAAGATCTTGATGATCGTCTTATTGAATGCCTCCGCTAATCCATTTACAGTGAGATTGTAGGCTGTTGACGAGACGTCTTGAATTTTGAATTTTTTGCAAAACCTGATAAAGGAGTTGCTGATAAACTGAGGACCGTTGTCATGCACTATCTGTCTCGGTACACCGTGTTGATAGATGACGTGGTGCTTGATGAACTTGATGACATTACTCGTCTTCACCTCTTTCAGTGGGATCGCTTCAGCCCACTTGGAAAAGTAGTCGGTGATCGCTAGAATGAACCGATCGCCCTTGATTGACGGGGGAAAAATAGGACCCACAATGTCCATTCCCCATGTCTCGAATGGCCATGATGTGGCTGAAGGATGCAACTGCTCTGGAGGCTGATGCATGTAATTTGCGTGGATCTGACACACGTGACATTTTCGAGCGTACTCAATTGCATCGTTGGCCATCGTTGGCCAGAAATACCCCATTCTTCTGATATGGTCATAGAGTTTGGGACCGGGTTGGTGCACACCGCATTCACCTCTGTGCGCTTCCCGAAGGACTTCATCTACTTCCTCGCTTGAAAGACATCGGAGCAGAAGCCTGTCATACCCGCGACGATATAACATCTGGGTCTCCGCATCATATAAAAACCTTAGAGCACTTCGACGGATGGATTCTTTTTCCTTTACGTCCTCTGGCAGAATCATGCAGCACGTAATTAATAATGGGAAAGCGCCAATCCCGGGGCTCCAGTTTGGCGTGGGTGGTGTATACTTCTTTAGTAACAACCCCTTGTCTCCCTGTACCTCGTCATATATCGGTACAAATAACTGATGGGTTCTGACTGTGATCAGTTGCTCAGTCTCGGGAGGTTGTGCCAATGACACTGCTAATGCTGCCAAATCACCCGCGTAAGTGTTTTGAAGGTGTGGGATATATTCGATGAAGAACTCTTTAAACGAGTCAGCCATTTTGATGGCTGCTTGGTGATAGGGAACCAGATCTAGATTTCTGACCTCGTAGTCACCACAGATCTGTTTGACTATTAATTGCGAATCGCCGTATGCTTCGAGATATTCAACCCCTAGCTCCTTGGTGAAACTAAGTCCGATAAGCAGCACGTTGTATTCGGCCACATTATTGGAGCACGATCCCGTGAGAGAGTAGGCTCGGGGCATGACATGTTTCCCCGGAGAAACTAAGACAACTCCAACTCCAGCGGAGATCTTAGAACATCCGGGGGCACTTGCCACATTGGTAGCTCTAGAAGCTCCGTCAAAATACAACTACCATATTTGTTGATGTGATGTATGGTTGACTTCATGAGCTTCATCAGGCAGGTCATCGTATAGCTCGGTCGTGTCCGTCACCGGATTTGCCGCCAAAAGTTCACAGATTGCTTGTCCTTTGACCGACTTCTGTTGTTTGAAGTGCAGGTCGTATTGGGACAAGAGCAAGGCCCATTTCGCTAATCGCCAGCTCATGGATCCCGGTTGTGTCATAAATATTCGGACTGGATTTTCGTTGTATATAAAGTAAATCGTCTACCCGACCAGATAGTGTGGCATCTTCTGAATCGCGAACACTAATGCAAGGCACTGCTTCTTGATTATTGGATAACGAGACTCAGCGCCAACTAATATCTGGCTCAGGTAGTACACTGCCTGTTCGTGACCACTGTCGTCGTCTTGCGCAAGTAGAGCGCTTAACGAATAGTCTGTTGCCTTTGTGTAAATTAGGAACGGTTTTCCTGGCTGCGGTGTGACAAGAACAGGAGGCTTTGCGAGATATGCTTTGATCTCCTCAAAAGTCGTCTAACAAGCGTCGTCCCAACTAAACGAGATGCCCTTCTTGTTCAATTTAGAAAATGGCTGGCATTTCCCGGATAGGTTTGAGATGAATCTCCAGATATAAGCCAGCTAGCCTTGTAACCCCCTGAGTTCTCTCAGAGTTTTCAGAGGCTGTAGATCTTGGATCGCCTTCACTTTATCCGGGTCGACATGGATACCCTTATTTGTGATGACGAAGCTGAGGAACTTGCCACTAGACATCCCAAGGAAGGATTTAGCAGCGTTCATCTTCAGTTGGTGAGCTCGCATAAGCTCGAACATCATTCTGAGGTCTCTGACGTGATCACTCTTGTCAAGGCTCTTCACGACTAAGTCTTCAACATAGCATTCGACCCTTTTTCGGAGGTGCTCCTGAAAAATCTTAGTCATTACCCGTTGGTATGTAGCGCCGGCGTTCTTCAGGCCGAACGGCATCACCGTGTAGCAAAATATGCCGAGGGGCGTCCTGAACGCTGTATGTTTGGCATCATCCACGTGCATCTTGATTTGATTGTACCCCGAAAAGCTATCCATGAAGGACATTCTCTCAAATCCGCATGTGTTGTCTATAATGACATCGGTGATCGGGAGAGGGAAATCGTCCTTTAGGCAAGCGGCGTTCAGGTCTCTGTAGTCGACGTAGATCCTGATTGTCCCATTCTTCTTCAACACTGGGACAATATTCGCCACCCAGTCCGGATGCTGTACTTCAGTGATGAAGCCTGAATCAATGAGCTTCTTCACTTCCGATACAATTGCCTCTATGATTTGCGGACGGAACTGTCTTTGCTGCTGCTTGACAGGTTTGGCGTCCGGCTTCATTTTAAGGCAATGAGTTACCACATTCGGGTCGAGCCCCAGAATATCTTCTTAATTCTAAGCGAATATGTCAATCTATTCCCTAACCAGAGCGATCAAGTCTTCCTTTTCCTCTGGGGGAAGACTACCGCTCATGAAGATTGGCTTTGGATTGGCTTGGTCACCCATATTGACCTGGACAACTTCATCTTCAGTGGGTAGTTCTCTTTGCTCGAACCAATCCCCGTATTGTTCGTTGAGGTGATGAATCCACGGGTCCTCCCATGTTGACATCTCTTCATCTTCTTCTATAGTGACAGGGTTAGCAGTGACCATATTGACCATCAGGGTTTTGAAAGCTTCGCCAAGACTTACATCAGAATCCCAAGCTGACGAGTCGGATGAATGTCCATCTCCCGCGTCAGGCAAATGGTTATCGATTAACCAAGAGCATTCATCATCTGAGGAGGACTTATACCCCAATCCTCTCCTGAATGCATAGTAGTTGTCCGGCTTCCCTTTTGGCACATACGCCGCTTGAGGTGGGACTTGAGGGCCCCATCTGAAACAAAGACCTTCTCCTCGCGCCAGGTCATACCCCCACTTTTTCATGATATCGAGTGTTTCCGAACTATATCTGAATGTATGGAGTAAAAGTTTGCCGTCACCGACGTGTTCTTCTAAGAAGTGATTTGACGTCAGAATCGCATCTCCTTTTTTGTAGATCAAGTCTTTTTCACCACTCGATCTTCCTGGGATGATGAGTGTTGTCCCAAAGGAGTCTTGGAGTTGCTTCTGCGTTATGCACATTGCCCTGATTGGTAGATGCAATTCGGAGTCCTTGTATAATCCTGTTATTACATCATCAAGAGACTGCGAGTACTCTAAATTATCATTTATTGCATGGTCAGCAAGTTACCAGTTACAACTCTCATCCGACGATTCTTCATCGTCAAGATTGATTACAAGGGGTACGATGTTGTTTAAATAAAAACCACCGTCATAATCAAGCCCGGCTTCAGTATCAGCTTCCCCACCGCTGTCCGAGCCTTGTGCCGATGATTCAGAATCGGATTCACCACCGCAGAGGAGAGAATCAGTGAAGTAATTCTCCATCCCCTTGAACGGTTGTTTATCCACGACCACCGTCTTGACTTCATTATTAGTGTCCACGTATTTGAGACACTGATGAAGAGTGGAGTGAACTATAACATTGTTGTGGATCTAAGGTCGACTCAGCAACAAGTTATAGGCAGTCTCTGCATCGATCACATAGCAGGTGACTTCGGATTTCAAATCCCCCATTTGGCACTTCACCCAGATTTTACCAAGTGGCCGAGACCCACTGGTGTTAAACCAGTAGATCACTGTGCCTGTAGATGCCAACTTACTGGCAGGAATCCCGAGGCTATACATGAGGCACAGGGGCATGATGCTCACAGCGAAACCCGGATCGACTAGATCCGGTTGACTTCATTGGAGCCAATATACCCGGTGAAGTAAAGTGGCCTATCATGCTGGGAATTCTTCGTCTGCATATCTTCCTTCGTAAAGGTGATGCAGGGCAGCTGATTGGCGACTAGGTTGCATTCTTGGGCCGTCGATGATTTCGGCTCTTCTGGTGCCGGTTCAATCCGAGTCAAGAATGCTTCTGAATCCGCCAAAGCTTCTTGAAGGGCTTCCCAAGTTTCCTTTGATAGTTGCAGAAGCTCGTAGAGTGTGATTCTCACTGGTATGTTCGCCAGCTGAGCCATCACATTGAAGCGGTACGGAGAGCTAGAGCTTCCCGGTTAATCTCCTCCAATAGGACGATTGAAGCAAGACTGCTTCGGGAGCTGTGCCTCCTGTGGTTGCTTCTCCTTTAATTTGGCTGTGACCTCCTTCGCAGCCACTTGCTGTGCCTTTTCTGCTCAGGTGAGGGAAGTCGCTACCACCCCCAGCTCTGACAGAGTCTTGGCGTTCGGGTCAGGGACCTCCGAGTACTTGTATTTGTACTCGTGCCTGCTCCTATTGGCGTGAACTTCTGGTTTCCTCTCCCGAGAATTAGAAGGTGGCTATTCGTTGTCTCCTTCCAGGACTGCAGAGGCAACATGGCACAGCTTTCCTTTTCCCTTTGACTTTTTCTTGGACAAAGTAGGAGTTGCCCATTGGTTATCCTCGAGCAGGTCAGGATGAACCCACAAAACCTCACCATTCGGGGCTGTGTGTGGTACGAGCCCTTTCTGGCGCTGCTTGTGCGGATCGTCGTTGACCATCTTTATTGCCACTTTCACCACAGGCTCGGGCTCAAACCATGTCAGAGGTACTGAGCCGAAGCTGATGGACACCACGTTTGCACCAACCTTCTTTTCCTTGGCCGGCTTCATCGTTATAACTCCCACGTTGATTAAGGTCTGGATCTTGTCCTTGAGGCCGTAACAAGATTTGGTGGGGTGGTGGACCGCCCTGTGGTAAGCACAATATTTTAGATCGTTTGTCCTCTTTGCTTCCTCTTGATTCTGGTCTGGAGGGAGCTTGATCTTGTTATTTTTCACAAGATATTTGATGAGGCTGGGAATCTCGTCGTCCCTGAAGGAGTAGGACTTCGAGAATCTTGGCTCTGAGGACCTTTGCTTCTGCGACCCTGGCTACCACTGTGACTGTGACTGCGCCTGCTGCTGGACCTGTTGTGGCTGCGGTTGAGGCTGCAATTGGAAGGTTTGGTTAGCAACCGTCGTTCTAGCCTGATCCTTCCCCTTGCCACGAGGAATGAAATTGCGCTTTAGGGCCTCTGTAGCCGGTTAGCCTCTCTCCACCTTTTTCCTTTTCAGGAAGCGTTCGACTTGCTCGCCACGCACATTTAGATCCTTCCATGTCGTGGACGGTGTTGTTCCCATCGCTTCGAGCACATCCAGCGATAGGTTGTTATGGAAAATCTGGAGAATGAATTCCTCCATGATCGGATCCCGGCAGTTCATCGCCTTATTCCAGAATCTCTTGACGAAGGTGTCTACCGTCTCTCCGTCTTTTTGTTTTTCGTCGAGCAACGTCCCGATGGAGATCTCAGTGTCGTCATCGAAGAAGTTGGAGAGGAATAAGGACTCCATATCGTCCCAGCTAGTAATGCTGCCCAGTTTGAGATGGCGGTACCAATCGAAGGCGGCCCTTCGAAGGGTGCCAACGAATGACCGAACCATCAAGGGCTCGTTCCCATAAATCACCCCCAAGTGGGACTTGAAGTAAATCAAGTGCTGAGTGGGGGACCCCTTCTCGTCAAACGGCGTGAAGTTGATTAAGCTGAACTTTGACGGGTACGAGATCGACTCCCACTCCCTCAGGTATGGGCACGGTATTCCTGTCTTCTTCACCTCTTGAGCGGAAATTAACGTGTTAATCTTGCTCTCAAGGTCTTTAATCTTTTCATTCTCGGAGGCCACATTACCACTGGCGTTCTCTTGAACACCCCCAGCATTATGTTCTTCGAGGGGCTGTCTTACGCCACGGTCCTCTTCATTAGAGTCGCTAACAACGTGATTAATGTTGTTACGACGACTGGTCTCACCCTGACGGTTTGTCAGCGCCTAGATTTGCTGGTCATGCATCTCCCGCATCTGCTGCATGGCCATCTCCATGTCGAATTTGAATTTTTCCTTTTGTTTGTTCATGGCCTCTTCAAGCATCCGAACCACTTCTTCGGCACTAATCATCAAGGCCTCCCGAGGTTGCCCCTCACTGGAGACTGTATTGTCGGATGCCAGGGCAGAGGCGGCATCTGACGCTTCATTCTCTAATGGTAGCCCCTTCAGGATTTTGTAGTAATGGGGCCGTCGGATAGTCCCAGCCTGCAGTCGGGTTATCCGGTCAGATGCCCGGGGAACAGCATGAGTTGATGTCTTCCAGCTTGCCATATTATTCGTGACTCTTGGCAATTCATCACTTCGAGCCAGCGGCGTTCTCCTATGGAAGCGTCTTGATCTGGGTCTTGGTACTCTGTCGCCCAGTCTGTTAAAGACAGAAACCCTATCTGGAGTCACGTGATTGTAGCTACACTCCGATAGCACTGCCTTGATTAATCTGGAGCATGGGCAGTGTGCTGGCTTCTCAGGAGAGCTCCTCTTCTAGGATTTCTTCGTACTCCCAGCACGATATTACAACTCATCGGCGTAATTGCCGAAGCAACCCATCGTGTGTCGGCACGATCTCTCGGGTATAACGTCATCGTCGTCAGACGACAACGTCTCCTTCCGAGAATGGATCGCTTGATGAACGCTGCCAAAAGTAATTCACCTCGACGTTCGCCTGTGCGAAGTCTTGGCGGGCTCTCGGACTTCAATTCTGAGTCCAGTCAGTGGGACTGAAGGAGCCTTGAGGTGGGTTCGACCTCCTTCATGAGGAGTGACCCGTGATTCCCTCAATGGACCGAGGCGTTCCTTGATGGTCGGCCTGCTGGTCATGGACAAAGGCGTAGATGTGGACGCCGGAGGTAGTTTTGCTACTGCGGCAACTTTGGTCGAAGCACGAGCAGGTGTTGGCTTCGTTGCTAGAGTGGTTGGCATTGAGACGCCTCTAGCTTTTGGCTTGGGCGCTGAGGTTGTTGGTGCTGAGGCGCTCGTAACTCTTGGCTTTTTCGCCGGGGTAGGAACCGGAGTGTCGGCAGTTGTAGGCTTGGACGCCATGACCGCCGAAGCTGGAGTGCCAATTAATTTGGGCCTCCACACTTGGCGATACGTCGGCGGCTTCTCTGCCACCTCCTTCTTCTTTATTTCACAAGCCTGCTTCACCAGGGCTCGTGCCTGCGCGAGGAGCGCGCGTCGCTTCCGAATGCGCTCCTGGAGTGTAGAGCGGTTCCGTCTGACACGGACCCACTCGCTGATTGACGACTTGGGGAGACCGTCGAACATCTGAGGCTGGAGCCTCTGCGTCAATTTAGATCTTAGATCCTCCTCGTAGTGGACCCCATCTATGTTTTCCATGGCCTTGGCGAGTTTGCGGGCCATGTTCTGTCGCTGCCTTTGGCGGGCGCGCTTGGTGATTGCGGGCGCGCCGTCGGCGGACATCTCGGGCGGCGGGGTGACTTGGGCTTTAGGCACTGAGGGGATTTCGCCGCTACCAGGGGCAGCGGGGTTGGACTCGCCATTCTGGGGCTCTTCGTCCTTAGCCCATCGGCTTCTCCTTGCAGCGGAGACTCTGTCAGAGCGGCGGGGAGAGTTAGATCTGGAGGAGGAGGACAGATACTCCTCGTACTTCTCCTGGTCGAATTCAAATTCGACCTCTTCTTCAACCGGGATCGAGATCCGCAGCTGCGGCATGACGACCTCGGATCTGAGGCCAGTGGCTCCCACTGTGGTCGCCAGCTTGTTCGCGCGAAAATTCGAAGCTGCTGATTTTTCCATTGCTTTTGAATTCGTTACACCTTTATGGAATTATAAACAAAATTCAAATAAAAGAAGGCCTTTTTATAAGGCTTACAACGAGAAAAATCAAATAAAATTATAACTTTAAATATCTAGTTTGAACAAACGCGGGGTCCGTTTATCGGACCCTCGCTTGCGTGGGATTCTTTGCCTGTGACGGGGACTTCTTTCGTCAGTGGACCACTGCGCAATTCCGATCCAAATGGATAGTATAGATCTAGGTTTTGGATCTACAGATCTGAGGGGTTTATTTCACGAAGGAAATAAACGCCTGACCGGAATCAACTCACAAAGGAGGTGATCGCCATGCCGGGGATCAACTCACGAAGGAGGTGATCGCCGGGGCCGGGGATCGACTCACGAAGGAGGCGATCGCCAGAGCGGGTGAGATCTACTAGGAGAAATCACACGCTAGAATCTGCAGATCTGACCCTGAGATCTTGGATCCAACCCAATTCCTTACCTTACGAAGTAGATCTGGATGAACGAGTTCGCCGGCGCTTGGATCTGTGTAGCAGGGACTCGTGGATCTC
>JBAKGM010000340.1:17936-43529 GCA_037177215.1 Asparagus racemosus
CAATCAACAAGAATATAATAAACAAATCCAGAACTACATGATACATATCACCAAGAAAATATCATCCCAGACAAAAATAAATACGTTCACTACATCCAGATAAAAGCTAAACTGAATAGTCAAAAGAACATGTAATGAAACTAAAGAAAAGTATGACGAAGTCTAATGTCCAACATCTACTACATAAAGAAAAGTCTAGGTTACTGTCGGTTCTTCTATCCCAACGGTAATACTGTGGCTCCGATACTTCTCCATACTGGACCTGTCCGTCATCTAAATCTGACGTACACCAAGAGAATAGAGTATGTCAGCGTGTATAACACACGGTAAGATCCCACAATGAAATGGCGGTATAATAATGAATATAAATGAATGCAAGTAATCAAAACTGTGAATGATCTAGGTATAACGATCCGATTAACTATCCATGTACATCCAGATGATTAATATTTAGAAATCTACAAAGCGAGACGTAGTACGTTAAATGAAATAATCCAAATAAGGAAACCCTCATGTATATAACATATATCTCGGATTGTAAATAACTAAATATTAACTCCAAACGATACACGGATAGAACATATAACTGGAATAAACATCAACATGTACATCTCAGGTGTCCGTACAACCAGGTGTCCTAACTGTCAAATGTCTCAACTTGATGTTAGAGTCTACCCATTCTATATCAGGTCTCTGGTCTATATCTTATAAGAGTCAACGTTCATATACTCGGATATCTGACTGTTCATATTCCTCTACGCGCACCCAATGCCGTGAAACGATCCGGTCAAAGGACTACACACAATCCGATTCTGACTTGTTCGAACACAAGCAAGACTCAGGTGACGAAACGATTTTACTGGCTATGTGCGAAACGATTCACTGGCCCAACAAACCAACCCTAAGTGCGAAACGATTCACTTAGAGCAAGTCTGGAAGATACATCAACCGTCACATCCGATGACATGAACTCAGACTTTCCCATCCCAAGGTTTTGAGTAATTACAAGTTAACGATACAGTCGAACAGATCATGGGTTCACCTCCTGACTATAGTCAACATAACTCACACATGTCATTTAAGTCTCGTTTCATGACGCACAAGTCCTAAGTCATGAACTACTAACGGTTCTCATTGCAACAAGATAGTGAAAATGTGACCGACTCTACGCAACATCAAATAGCATAATAGGTGTATGAAAACGTTCGTAAAATAGGAATAATAATTACGAACAAAATACAATATGCATGAACAATATCTATGATTAGTTAAATACGCACACAAACCAGAATCATCAATATCACACTACTCAGGATCCCGAAACATCTCATAAAATTATCAGTAACTGAATAACACGTAGTTTAATAACAACAAAAAAAGTAAACTGAAAATAGCGTGCGTTTCATACATGAAATGTCACGGTTCATATCACATAAATGATCACAACTAAAATAATCAAAATAATCTTCTTCCTAATTAAAATAATCAAAAATAATCTTTTTCCCAAAAATCCCTTTTAAAATTAGTTTTTCATTGTGAATACTATAAAATAATATTTTTTTAAAAATAATAAGGTAATAATTCTAATATTCTTTTAATAATTCAAAAGATTCCTTTTATAAAATAATTCCTTTAAAATATTTTTCCTCACGATTATTCTAAAATAACACATGCCAATAAACTTAATAATTTAAATATTCATCTTACGACAATTTAATACTTTAAAAATCCTAATAAGTCATAGATAATTATAAAAAAGTAAAATGCAAGTCTAAGCAATAAATTAATTCCCTTAACTAATTCTTCCCATGATTATTGTGAAAATATTACTTTCAGCTACATTTTGAAAATATTGTTTTCCTGCTACTTATTTCTGATAAAAAAATATCTCACATAACCTTACTAACAACATTGCAATCAACATCATTCAGTCCCACGCAGTTCACAATATATCATAATCATCCGATGTAAATAATAATTCATAAATCATCTAAAATTATAATATATTTGAGTAAACAGGGTACGAGATCTTGCATATAATAATTCATAAATATTCTAAAAATAAAGTATGAGTCAAAAAGTAATAGGATCTTTCCTACGAGTGAATTAGCTATGGGTCGGGGCTACGACGGGTCACGACAGGTTCTGTGGCCTCGCGTGTGATAGTTTGATATGAAGGGCTACGCTCTGGCAAAAACAGCGATGAAAACGGAGGCCGGAGGAAGTCGGAATCTACGTGCGAAGTCGGATCAACGCCGCAGTTTTCTACAGTGCAAGATCTTGTTGTTCGGGCTGCTGTCGCTGCAGAACGGCGACGATAGTCGCAAGCGGGGCTGCGGCGGAGAGGAGGAGGAGATGGTGGCGTTGCGATCACAACCCGCAGATGAGCAGTGGAGAGGAGGAGGGTGAGCGGCACTGCGGGGATGAGGAGCGGCGTTGGTGGCTGTGGTTGAGGTGCGGGGCTGAGTGGGGAGGTGGTGGTGAGGTGGTGTGCGGGGAGTTTGTAGGTGGTGCTGGCGGAGCGGGGAGGAGAGGTGGGTCGTGCAGGCATTGGCGAGGTTGGCGGCGCGAGGCTGAGCCAGTGTGCAGCTGCATGCTTGTGGGGTGGCACGGGGCTGTGGCCGAGGTGCACGGGAGAGGGGGCAGTGGTGGTTTGTGGCTGCGGCGTGGGGAGGAGGAGCGGTGGCGAGGGGTTGGCGTTGGCGAGTGGTGCTGCAGCGGAAGAGGGAGGGAGGCGGTGCTGCCAGGTTTTGTGGGTGGTGGCTGCGGGTAATGGGTTGTGTGCGAGGAGGCGGTGAGTTGAGGCGCGGCTGAGAGTAAAGCGGGTGTTGGCGGCGCTTTGTGGTGGTGGCGGCACTTTGCAATGGTGGCGGCGGCTGAGGGTGTTGGCTGCGAACGAGAGAAGGTGAGAGTGAGAGGGACGTGGGTACGGAGACAAAAGAGAGAGAATGAGAACGAGAGAGTGTGGGTAGAGTACAGCGTGGTCATGCAGCTAGAAACAAAAGAGGAGAGAGAGAGAGAGAGAGAGAGAGAGAGAGAGAAAGAAGGAGAGAGAGAGAGAGAGAAGGACGTGGGTTTGGCTGGGAACAAGAGAGAGAGAGGTAGAGAGAGAGAAGGGGTGTTGGTGGTAGGGAAAAGGGGAGAGAGAGGGAGAGAGAGAGAGAGAGAGAGAGAGAGAGAGAGAGAGAGGGAGATAGTACAGGAGAGAGAAAGAGATGAGAGCTTACGGGAGAGAGATGATGTTATATATATATGTGTGTGTGTGTGTGTGTGTGTGTGTGTGTGTGTGGGGTGTATAAATGCACGTGGAACTAATATCACTATTACGTATTAATAATAATACAAATCAAATATTATATACATAATCATGATAAATTTTGTAACAATTAATCTAATAATATTATTATCTGAATATTAATAATCTCTATCATTAAACATATATAATTAAATATAATATCTAAATATTTAAAATATCATTTAGTATTTTAGTATTGAAAAAAATATGTATCAAAAAATCACGGTTGTTACAATAAGGCTTGATATCTCTACCCTAGGTTGTGATACCTAAAGATGAGTAATGAGGCTCTGATACTACTTGCTGGAACTAGGATGCAAGCTGAGAGGGTGGGGGGATGGATAGGATTGCTACATTTTTTGACTAAACTCAGTATATACAGTGGGAATAATATGCGAAAAATTAAAAGCAAACCAACACCGGAACACACGAGATTTTTATAGTGGTTCGGATTAAAATCCTACATCCATTCTTCCTTGTTGTGAATGGCCTTCTTTACTATGAGCAGAGTTCTCCCAATCACAGCCCGATTTGGTAGGCTTTACAAACAGGACCCTGGAATTTACTCGTAACTAGTTGACTAACCTAACTCCTCACAATGACTAGAAGAAACCTAGCCCTAGCTAGGCACCCTCAATTCATCTGGCTTGAGTACGCTAACCCTCAATTACCCTGACTTGAGTAGGCTGTCAAACTTATAAGTTTGTTATATAAACCCAAAAATAGTAAAAGCGCAATTAGAAAAATCTTACAGCCCTTTTAACAAACTGCCTTTCAAATTAATGACGATGAAGATCCGCAAAGAAGCGATGTTAAATTTGAATGCAAAGGGCACTTCCCCTCACTGAAACAATCTTTTGATGTTGAGCACAATGAGAAGAAGTTGAACGAGACTCCGGGGGTTGAATTCTCAAATCAAACTCTTTCACAAACCCTAGTTGCTTTCTCTCTTCTTGTTCTTCTTGTTGTTAATCTCTTTCTCAATTCTCCTTTAAATAGGTCTTGAAAATAGAAAGGAGATCATCTAATTAGAGTTCCAATAGAAGTCCAAAACTATCAAAGAACAATTGAGATTGAATCTAAAAATCTACCAAACTGCCAAATCGAGTCTTAACCATTGACGGTGAGATACGATCATCAATGGTTAACTGTAGTCCATCGATTGTGCAAATTCTAGTTTTTGAATTTTTGTGATTATTGACTGTAGTCCATCGATGGTCTTTGCGATCATCGATGGTCGACTGTAGACCATAGATGATTCAAAATCTAGTTTTTGTTTCTCCAATTCTTTCCTGTAGTCCATCAATGACTTGACTTGACCATCGATGGTGGCTCGTGACCATCCATTGTTCAAAGGCTGAAATCAGCGGTCGTGTTGATTTGTGCATTATTTTAAACCACAACTTGTTCATAGCTGTTTACACCTGAAATATATCATCTCACAAATATATCTGTAGCAAATGAGAGTTTGTTATTAATCAAACAAGAGATATTGCACGAACAACGTTATACCCGAACAATGTTCTAACATAAAGTTAACAGTGAGTTTTTAAGTTAACATCGAACAACGAAAGTTAACACGTGAGGTCAAATGTTAACATATGAGGTATAAAGTTAATGTCTACCTTTTGAATTGATATAAAAGTTTTAAAATTGTTAGATGTTTACTTTAGATCTCACATGTTACCTTTAATTGTTATATCGTAATTATAAGTCTTATATGTTAATTTTACCTATCAAGTATTAACTTCAGCGTGACTTTAAAAGATGACCATTTTAGGCAAAGGAGACGATTTTTGACTAATACGGCAGTGGTGGTGGATTAAGGAAGAGGAGAGATGGAAATGACAAAGAGAAGAGATAGTTGAGAAAAGATGAAAATGACAAAGAAGTTGTCATGGCGATGAAAAAGATAATAGTTGAAAAAAGATGAGAAGAAAGAGAAGGATGATGTAATGGCGAAGGTGGTGGTGAAAGAGATAATAGTTAAAGAGAATGAGGAGGAGCAGGAAAATAATTCATGGGTTTATTAAGAAAAGAGATGAGAGGTTGAGGGTGAGGGTATTTTGGGGATAAAAGCTATTTTTTTTTTCACATGAGAACTTGGGGCCAAAATGGCAATGAGCTTGGTCACATGAGGGTTCTTAATTTGGGGCTTAGACACAATTTTTCCTTCTTTTTGACAATTATAAACTGTTAAACACTTAATCAAAAGTGACTTGAAAAATTCGAAAGAAGTGAATGCAAAGTGGATGGAAAAGGAGAGAAAATTTAACCTTTTACTCACTCTTGTTGCGATTTCAATTAAAATATTTGCTTTTTGTTATCTTTACACCACAATCAAATAGAACACGAATGTCAAGATGCGACATTAACTACCACCTCAACTTTCAGCTAATTTTTTATAATTAAAAAGAGAATTAGAAATAGAAAGTCACATCAAAGTAATTTCTTGAATAAATACTTTCTCTTAATTTTCAACGTCTTTATTTACTTTAGAGGGACAGAAGGAAACTGTATTTGCTTTATTAAGTATTTATCTATGTATCTCAAATTTTCAGATAAACTTGTTTGAGAAAGAGAAATAGAAAAATAGTGAGAAAATTGGCATAAAATTATTCTCAAGTTTTGAGAAGACATTTTGGGAAAGATGATTGCATTAGGGATCCCATCAAAACCATCCTTATAGGAATAGAGTGGTTTATACCATTAATTGTATAGTCATAATTCTCAATATGACCTTCTAATCGCCACTATGGAATGTTTTAAAAGGATCCTAACCCAAATGAGTGGAATGAGACCATGAGATATAACATGAGTTACTATCTTACCAATCATAAAAGCTTGTTTCTTTTTCACCATCACTTTCTTTACATAAACGAAATTTCTGGACTTGCATAATGATTAGAGGAATAATAACTACAGAAGAAGGCATTAGACAGCTAAGACAAATTAAGAAAGAGATATAAGATAAAAAATTAACAAAAAAGGAACATTTCACATAAAACATAGATATTATAAAAGTTGCATATGTCTATATTTGTAAGTGTTGTGCTAATTGTAAAGGATCAAAACACAATGACACAAATAAAAAAATGTTATAGGCCACAACATGTATTAGTGTCATATATTTGTGTCATTAGATACAAAATAAAATAAAAATATCACAAATATGTGTCACGAGTTTTGCAAAATATTAATTTTATATGTGTAGAAAGACATTCTCCTTGATGTTCTACTCATTTTTTAAACTTATGCCACGCTCCATATTTGCCGCACAAAATATTGACGCGAGATGGAAACAAAAGGACATGTTACAACTTTTTTTGTAGTGCACCTATCATTGATTCTATTGATATCATACCAACTCCGAGAGCAAATTTGTGGACACTATCTAATCTCAACTGTATCACTTTCAACATTCAAGGCGCACACTTATTTTTTATGGACGGAAATTCAAGGTACACACCTACATAATTGACATTAGTAAATTCGACATTTGACTCGATCGAATGAGTTTCGAATGGCGTTTTAAAGTAACCAGGCAAGGGTGCCTGAGAAATTTGTTCTCAGGAGAAAAAGACAGAGACTATACACGGAGAGAAAGGAATTAGAAAAGAGGGATAATTACAGGAAGTAAGAGGAAGAATATGAAGAAGAATGAAAAAAGAATAACTAGTCAAAAATATGAATTAAGAGGTCATGTTGTTTCGATTCCATCGTCAACTCTGGAATAAAAATATGTTGTCGTACCAAAAAAAAGATGATTGTACAATTAGACGACAAAGTGTGTCTGTGTCTTTAAGTTTATTACAAAACACTATCCCATTCCATTCATTTCAGATGTGGAAGTAGCATGCGAGAATAACACAATCACATTGAGTAAGCATGTATAGAGGAATGTCCGGATGCCACGAATCTCATGGGGTTGCAGTCAACGATATGTTTTGTAAGAGTTTAATTTGAATGTTGGAAAACAAAGATCGAAAGCGAGTATTAAGAATCTTAATTAGATAAATCCAAGCTAGTCGGGACACTCCAAGTCTCTTAACACAGGTTAATGAAGATAAGAGCCCATCCTTGTAAGTAACATTAACCTTATAATTTGTTGCGATGACTTATTGATCCATCATCAGCTGCAATGATGCCGGGGGAAACAAAGTAATTATGAATGCTGGAGGAAATTGGCGAGAAGGCTACTCCTAAAGATTCTCAGATCATTAACAGATAGTAGGAGGCCACAAAAGATAAGCTACAAATAAAACGTTGTAGCTTGAGCTACAGCTTAGTGATTTAATCATTTTGTCTGTGCTACTTTTAACAAGCGGTTAAAAGAAAGAATTTTAAAATAAAAATAAAAACTTTTAACAGGCAGTCTGATGGGAGTTATATTTTTTTAACCGTTCATTATTTTTGGAATAGTTATGATTCATTTTAATATGTGTTGGTACCCCAAAGAGATTTTTGCTTAATCTCTATGTGAAAATCAATGGGTGTCACCTCACATGCGAATTTAGGACTGAAAGACGGTCCTAACCGATCTTCTCTAATTATTTGGCACTCGGCGCTACAGTACCATCGGCCAACTTTTACAGTGCCAACTGCTACAGTGCCATTTGATGCGAAAAGCTTTACTAGTCGTCATGCTACAGTAACCCAACTCGCCTGCTATAGTACCCTCAGCATACTGCTACAGTGCTGGCCGACGCGAAAGGCGTTGCTAGTCGTCATGCTACAGTAGGCCGACTAGCCTGTTACAGTACCTCGGGCCGACTTCTACAGTGCCGGCTGCTACAGTGCCGCCGACAAAAGCGTTGCTAGTCGTCATGCTACAGTGCCGACTCGCCTGCTATAGTATCTCAGCCGACTTCGACAGTTCCGACTGCTACAGTGCCGCCGACGCGAAAAGTGTTGCAAGTCATCATGCTACAGTAGGCCGACTCGCCTGCTACAGTATCTTGGCCGACTTCTACATTGCTGGCTGCTACAGTGCCGCCGTCGCGAAGGGCGTTGCTAGTCATCATGCTACAGAAACCGACTCGCCTACTACAGTACCCTCAGCCGACTTCTACAGTGCCGGCGGACGCGAAAGACGTTGCTAGTGGTCATGCTACAGTAGACCGACTCGCCTGCTATAGTACCCTCGGCCGACTTCTACAATGTCGGCCGATGCGAAAAGCGTTGCAAGTCGTCATGCTACAGTAAGCCGGCTGGCCTGCTACAGTACCCTCGCCCGACTTCTACAGTGCTGATTGGTATAGTGCCGCCGATGCAAAAGGCGTTGCTAGTCGTTGTGCTACAATAGGCCGACTCGCCTGCTACAGTACCATCAGTCGAGTACTACAGTAACTTCCTACTTTAATGGTTGGTCTTGAGCCCTGCGCCAATAACAAGTCAACATCACAATTAATGGCGCTGTGCTGGCCACGTGGCTTTTGTAACCATTCCTCATACCTCATATCATACCAATGTTGACTCTCTCCACACATAAACTGACATGTGTAAAACTAATGGTAAAGTGACCAAATTATCCATCTCTTATTCCTACAAAGAGAGAAACTATTCTCAAAGCAAATGTACGCTATTTTTCTCTCCCCCTGCACTCTGCAATTAAAAACTCTTACTGTTCATCTTCTCCCCCACTCAAGTTCACTTACTGACTTGATCGTCGGAGGTACAACGGAGGAAACAAGCTCTGCCCTCTCACGAGCTTCTATCTGTGCAGGAGGGAAGAACAGCCCAACTCAGAGCTAGATATTCGGGGGAGAGAGCGGATCCCGTCATCTTCAACCTCAAACCCATTTTGACTGTGTGATTATGTACATCAACAATATGTATAACTAAAGATTCATTCTTAATAGTTTAAAACTTTAACATGTCTTTTTGAGCAACAAGAAATTTAATGTTATAAAGAAAATCTAGATGTCTTCAGTTAGTTAAAAAATTAAAATAAAGAAGAGACAGAATTTCCGAGATGTGAAACACCTTTCATAAAGAAAAATTTGTTACACTTGGTAATTCACATTTGTTTTAGGTTAATATAGATTATCTTCGCAGAATACAACGTAACATGTCTACACCAGTGTATTTATAGGAAAAAATAATAGACTTTAAATATTATTCACACTATATCATATATGTAGCATATGAAAGTTTATTCATGTGAATTTCTGCCAGGGAGAAGTATCTTCGCTGTAATATATTTCCTCTATAGTCTGTTCTTATTGACAGAGTTTCTACGGAGTCCAAGAGCAAACTTTTTGTGCACTAGAAATATTATAAAATATATCATATCCACGCGTTTAGGGAGGCCTTCTAGCGACAGTCGCCCAAGTCGAGTGTCGCTCTCACTCTCTCTATTAGGAGGAGGAGGAAGCATGTGTCTAATAAATCCAATCTAACCCAAAAATCTAATTCTAGATAAATTTTGAACCCAACACCCCCCTTACATTTTTGAGAAAGTGTACAAGGACACTTGCCCAATAAATTATATTTCTTGGCTCAACCACGGACGAATCGACACTTAGATCCTGTTTAGTTCTTCTGCGAAAATTACTGTAATTAAAAAATTAGTTGTCCAGTTGGAACCAATAACTACAATAAAATCTACTCAAAACATCTCATTTTGGTGAAAATTGGTTGGAGTCCGTACGTGTAAAAGCTACTGTAACCTAACAGCTACAACAACTTTCAAGCAAAAACAACCCAACCAAACCGTCTTTTAATAGTTTGTTTCCAGCTATTAACGTGGAATTACCCCCATCGATTTGGACACGAAACATATCACGGAATCTACAGGGACTCCAACGTAATGTTCCCCATCGCACAGGATTCCCGACGGTATATCCTCCGACGCATCAATGCCATGTGGGCCCCAACACCAATATCAAAGACGACACCCACAGTTTCACCCCGTGTGTCGGGACCCTCTTGCCTTCTCTTTTTCCGGCCATCGCCAGCGGCATCTGTATTACCACCAACTTTTACACCCTCCGGGCCCACCACATGATGTGACAATCGGGCGTGTTAAACCCGATCCGCATCCAATCAGAAGGACGTGACGAATGGACCGATTTAGACCCAATCACTTCAACTGTAGTGTCTGATCACTGGACCCCACTTTTACTGATTCATGTTTTCCGAAAGAAGGGGAAGAAAAGGAAGGCATATCAAATAAACCAAGATTTAAGCAAAAAATATTCATGTAAAAAAGCCTTTTTCATATATAATAAACCCAGATGATAAACAGAGAAAAACGTGGAAAAAGGCATCCCTCTTCGGGGCGAATGGGGCCGAATAATTCGCCACCGAATTAATCTTCGCTTATCATGATTACAAAATTTCTGCAGCTCCGTGTATTTCGCTTAGCTAGTGAGAGCAGCCGATCTGGTAACCGCCGGTGGCTAGAAGCAAAGATATGATCCCCGTGCGATATTTCCTATTTCCAGACGAGTAACGGTATTTTCTTGAAATTGCGTCACAGTCCTAAGATGATGTAATAGACTAGCGTTATGGGCAACGCTATCAACATTCCAAAAATAACCCTAAAATTAGAAGAGTAGAAATCAGCATAGTATTGCACAATAAATAAGTGATATAAAAAAGTTGCCGTTTTTTTTTTTTTTTTGGTGTATAGGACGGTTATCAGATAACCTCTCTTACATTTCAAAATATTAGAAAAATTCCCCTATTTTCAAGAGTTATCAAAAAGCCCCTTTTTAAGAAACCAACATTAACCGCAATATATAACATGGGTGGATATATTCATCCGGGGGATATTTTTCAGTGAAGATGCAGTTCAAGGCTTGGGGTCAGAGGGTTCTGATAATATCTCAAAGTTAAAAGGATTTTATTGATAACCCCTAAATTTAGGGGCATTTTCTGAAGTCGAGGGGGTTTTCTGATGTTAATAAGCCTTTTGTAACATTTTAACTTACGCTGTGCTGAGAATGGCAGGATGAACATTGTACTCTTTAGCGAACACGAACGGTACAATCCCTTGAGGCAGAGCCGCCTGATAAAAAACGAACGTTCAGGATTAAACCCTTTCATGCATTCGTACAAGACACTGTACGGGTTTTTGAGTACTACGTGTCAGCATTTCGTTCGCAGTACCGCTGTCTGCTGCAAATAACAGAGTACAGTACCTAGCACTCACCTGGACGATCGCCACGTGTAGCAAAGTGCCACGTAGGCCGACTGCAATTGAAGCGGCGGCCATGACAGCGGGGCCGGTGAGAAATCTGACGGCCATCGCGAACGACGCAACGGAATTCCCGCACGCGATGATTTTTGGTTGCAGCGCCATAAACAAACCTGGTCCCACAGAGAAACGGAACAAATCAGCAGTCAGCAACGCGAGTACCCCTTACGATGCAAGGGTAAAACGGTAAATATTAATATGGTGGCGTGTCAGCGGTCATTATTCGCGGGGGACCAAAGGCAAGCGAGCACGAGGAGCAGCGGAGAGCTGTTCCCTCGGTCGAAATGGGTTAACGGGTGTGGGCTTTATCGGGTTAAGATCCGAAAGATGGGACCCACCTAGACTGAACATGGCCATTCCGAGTCCAGCGTCGGAGAGTATGGAGATGGACTTCTCTACTATCATCGGCATAGCGACGTCCCACCTGGCCCACAATACAAAAAAAATCCATCAAAGCTTTTGCATAAAAATCTATGGCCATTCAAAAATTTCATGTTACCAGACTGACCGAAAAGCTACGAGAGACCAAACAAGGCCAATTAAGCTGGAGTATGTGTTTGGATTGCGGATGAGTTTTCTCCAAACCATGATGAGGATTAGTCGAGTCATGACGCTCGCTGGAGGCATCTGGGACGGTTTAGCGTCGGCTGACGACGATCTCCCGTTTCCCTTCGGGTGAAGTTCAGCGGTTGAGCTCGATCCAAGCTTCGTTAATCCATCGGGACCATTACCATGATCCCCTCCTTCCTCTTCATCTATCGCCCTCCCTCCTCCAAAGCTGAAGTCCTCAGCTCTACCATAATCCTCCCCTTCTGCATTTCAAAATGTAAATACGTTAATGTGTCGGACTAAACTGTAAATTACACATTAATTGTCGTATTTAGTTAGTATTTAGTTAGTTACGATGGGGATACCTTTTGTTCCGCCATTTTGGGGTAAGTCGGCAGGGACCACCATACGGATCTCTTTAGCCCCGTGATCCGGTCTCCCACTCGGATCCGCACCCGAAAAATCCGACCCGCCAAAAACATGCAACCCGGCTACATCCGACACCGGAGACGCGCTCGAGCTCCAAACGAACATGTGCAGCTCCTTCGCGTCATGGTTATTCACCGGCACGTGACGGTGATTAGCCGTCCCACCCGGTAACTTCTTGCTCCCAGCAGAGCTCGCTGCCGACATCTCCGGGTTCGGAGCCGGATAAGTGTTCGTAGTTCCGCCGGCGTGGTTGCTTTCCTCGAAATTCGACGGTCTCGGTGTGGGCCCATGCGATGACTGGACAGAGTAAATATCTGACGCTCCGAAATTCGAGGTGCGAGCCGGTGGCGCACCGCCGCCGACCATCGCGTAGAAGTCCGAGTGGTTGAAATTGGATCCCCGCGGCGTCGGATTCCTCGACGAGCTCAGCGAGTAAATCTCTGCTCCCGTTAGATTTGACGGCCGCGGGGTCATCATCGACACCGATCGCCGTGACGACGTCGATTTCCTCACCGTCACGTGGATCTTTCCGTCGCCCCCAATCTCCGCATCCGCCTAAGTAATTAGGGCGGAAGAGGGTAGGAAAAAAAAAAAAACCAAATAATTAATTCATTAATCTTCGCCATCGCGATCACAACGATAGAGAATGCGCCACTTACCTGCAGGAGGTCTCTGCCGCCATCGAGCGAGACAACATCGGAATCGACCCGAAACGAGACAATAGAGCCCGCCGTGTCGGGGAACTGATCGGCGATCAAAATCCTAGCAGCCCGATACTCGAAGAGAAAAAGGAGCAGGGTGTACCAAATAATGCACTGAAGGACGACCACCTGAACCATAAGAGAACCGGAGTATTTCCCGTACATCGCGATCAGCAAAGGAATCCCCATCACAAGGGTATTAGGCAGCGTCGCGAGGGAGAACAGCGTAATAGACCAGTCGAGAGAGGAGGATTTGGGGGCGAGGCGAGTCCAGACGAAAAGGGCGAGGAGGATTATTAGTTTCTGGAGGGAGTCGGCGGCGATGAAGCGGAGGTTCATGGCGTAGGGGTTGTTGGTGGAGATGAAGTGGAAGGAGAGTAAAGGGACGGCGAAGATGGCGACGAAGCGGTTGATGCCGGAGCATTGGTCTGGGCTGAAGATGCGCCACCAGCGGACGGAGCCGTAGGCGAGAATCATGGCGACATATAGAGGAACGACCGCCGTTAAGACGGTGTAGAGGTCGTGGATGGAGATCATGATGGTCGACGGTGAGGGCGAAGTGGCATAAGGTGTAAATTTAGGGGGAGGGGGGTCGCGAGGAGGCTAGTGGTTGTCACTGTGGGTGTTTTGATTCAGTGAGGTTGAGTAGTCGGGTCGAGTCGAGTCGAGTCGAGTTGGGGGATTTATATAGAGAGGGAGAGAGTGGGAGTGAAGATTCGGGGAGGGGTCCAATTTTATTGGGTGCGTTTGGGTTTTTGAATTTGGTTGAGTTATGGCGTGTGGATAAAATTCAATAGGAGTTGTTGTTTGAGGTTGGGCTCTTGTATGATTTGAACGGTAATCATTGTTAGTTTTAGATCATCTAACTAGAAGTGAACTTGTCCTTTCCATTATCGTTTTGACAATAAAACTATCTTATTATAAGGGTGTGTTTTGACGGTTTCAAAGTTAGACTGAATTTGAACTAGTTTTTACTTAACTAGGTTAGGGTAAAATTAGGCTAAGACTGAATCTAGCCCAATTTTAAATGGTTTCTTGTTTGGCAAAGAGCTGGCTCAATTTTTTGTAGCCCAAAGTTAGACTCTAAACTAGTTTTCTTTTTTTTTTTTTGTTTTTTGGGACCAGAGGGGCTGGTCCAAAAGAAAACTACTTTTGCACAAATCTAGTCCAAAAGAAAACTAGTTTAGCACAAAGTTGTGTCCTGGCACAGTTTTGTGTAGTTTCCCAAACACACCCTTAGAGTTAGTCCATGTAGGGGTTGGTTTAAAAAGAACTAGTTTAAGTGCTAAAATTTGAACTAGAAAACACTAGTTCAAACTTGGCCCAAGTTTTGCCAAACTAAAAATAACTTTTTAGATCAGACTTGTATCCACTAAAACTAATTCTTTAGAGTTGTCAAACACACCCTAAGGGTCTGTTTGATTTGCTGCAAAAACATATTGCTGCAAATGGTGCAGGCAATAAATTTTAAATTTATCATTTGGATATCTGCAACTATATTGTAGAAAATGTATTCCAATACAAATTTAGGCTGTGTTTGGCAAAGGGTTAGTGGAGGGATTAAAGGGGTTTAACCCTTTACTAATCTGCCAAATACTAATTTATAGTTAAAGGGCTTTATTAACCCCTGATTAGCAGTTAAGAGCACCTAACCCTTCCTTTTGAAGGGTTTACAATTCCTCCATGGGAGGCGGTTTAACACTTTAACCCGCCTCCGTGGTAAGGATATTGTAGGTAATTTTATGTTTTCGTATTTGAATACGTACGTGGAGGTATCTAGTTGGGCTTCGGTTCAGACTCGGCCTGGTGTCCGGCCCAGATCCAGTCGAGCCCGAACCTGGCCCGGGCCCGGGGAAAGCCCAAAAAATCTGGGCCGACCGGTTATTTAATTTTTATATCTTTATATATATATATATTGTATATATTTATATATGTATAATTATATTATGATATGGTCATTAATGTATACTTATATATATTTCTAAGTGTATATGATTTGTTTTGAGAAAAATGGTCATAGCCTCTTAGTCCTAAGTGTATATAGTTGTATATATTTCAGTACACAAGTATGTATATGTACAACTATATGTATATATACTTGTAAGTATACAAGTATATTATAATATATACTTATATGCATACTCTTACCATGGTATAGATACTAAGATATAAATATATATAACGTAGTTATAAGTATGTAGACTTATAGTTATATAAGTATATTTTATATAAGTACATACGTATAATTATATATAAGTATATTGCATCTAGTAATAAGTATATCATATAAGTAAAGTACATAACTATACTTAAATAAACATATTATAAGTATCTAACAAATACATATATAACTATATAATACATATTTATCAGTTAGTAATATATACTTATGTGTTTCTCTCTCTCAATATGTAAGTATATACTAATACATACTTGTATAAATATAACAAGATTAATGTAATTTTTTAACAATTTTTTTGCAAAAAAATCAAATAAAAAAAAAAGAAAAAACCCGGTCCGGCCCGTTTGGGCCTAGACCTGGACCCGGCGCAGCCTCTCCAGGTCCAGATCCGGGCCACCCATTTTGCCCGGTCCGGATTTCAGGGCCGGCCCGAATGGACAGACCTACATTCTGTATTATGTTTTAAGCTCTCAATCTAAATATCTCATAGATATTATTTGCACATACCGTATTTGGAGATTCAAGTATACTCTACCTGAAGCTCACGTTTCCTCTTTAATCCAGTCAAGTGGTAAAGTTTTAGGATTTATATTGTCTCAGGGATTGACAATGGAGAGACTTTTATCCTTCATAACTTTCTTGTATTTAATGAAAACTTATAATTTACCTTGAACGAAGAACATAATAAACAATGGTTAATTTGAACTTTAGTGTTAATTACATTAGAAACTAATCGTACTTTAGCATTTATTATTGAATAATCATGATGAAGAATATACAAATTTCAACAGTGTACAAATTTCAACGACACTCAATTATTGGAAGGACACAAATTTTGCCCCAACTTAAAGGGTAGGTAAAGGAAAAGGAAACTGGACTTTTGTCCCCGATGTAGTTGATATGATCCCCAATTAACCTCTTCATACACTATTCTAAATATATACGAATTTTATTAGAATATCTTCTATATGAACTTTCCCTTCTATCTCTTTGTCTGTGACTTAGAACGTTTCGCTTGTATTACGATAGGATGTGTTCCTTTATTTTACTTCTCTACTAGACCTCTGGTGCAAATGATGTGTGCATGATACAAATGAAGGCTATTGCAGTAGGGCTACACAGACACAGAGATGTCTATACAGAAGTGGATAATAACACTGGTACTATGTAATCACAGTAGAGACAGAGAACAACACACAAGGATTTAACGTGGTTCGGTCAGTATGACCTACGTCCACGGGCAAGAACAACAGAGAAATTCACTAATCACAAAAGAGATGATTACAAAAAGAGACCACTCTAATATCTCCCCAAACTCACACAAAGAAGAGAACACTCAAAGAAAACTCTCTTTTTCTTTCTTTTCTCTTCAAGTCTCTTTTTCTTTTCTCTCTGTTCTGAATGCTTCTAACCATTCACCACTTCTCTTCTATTTATAGCCTTCAAAAGGGGATTGGTGAAATAGTAATCGGGTTGGTGAAATAGTGTTAGGATTGGTGAAATAGTATTAGGGGTGTGTGTAATAGTAAGAGTGTTGGTGGGTTTTGGATTCATATCCAAAGTCAAATAACAAATCTGCACCTTGACTTTGAATATGAATATCTTTTCTTCACTCTTGCTGTCTCGCCAGAAGCCCCTTACAGGCTTAACCTCCGCTTTGTTGAATTCCAACCAATTCGAGACAATACTCGAACTTGTGCGAAGGTACGGACTTCGTCATCATATCTGCCGGATTATCTGCAGTACAAATTTTCTCAATCTTAAATAACTTTAATTTCTCTGATAAAATGATAACTGATATCTATATGTTTGGTTCTTTCATGATACATCTGATTCTTTGTCAAATGTATAGCACTCTGGCTGTGACAATATACCGTAGTAACATCTTGGTATAAGCCGAGATCTTCAACCAAACCTCTCAACGAAATAGTTTCTTTCACTGCTTTTGTCACTGCTATATACTCTGCCACTGTGGTAGATAAAGTAACTGTCAACTGTAGAGTCGTCTTCCAACTAATGGCACTACCTGAAAGAGTGAATACATAACCTGTCAGGGATCGTCTCTTATCCAAATCGGCCGCATAATCCAAATCTGAATAGTCAAGTATTCTGAAATATGAATTTATGTTCTCGCCAAAAGTATAAACTAATATTAGCAGATTCTCTTAAATATCTAAGCACCTATTTCACAGCTTGCTAATGGACCTTTCCAGGCTTATCCATATACCGACTCACAACACTGACTGTATGTGAAATATCTGGACGGGTGCAAACTATAGTATACATAATGCTTCTAACTGCGCTGGCATAAGAAACACAAGACATGAACTGCTCCTCCTCTTCAGTCTAAGATGACAAATCTGCTGAAAGACGAAAAAGAGCAGCAAGCGGAGTCTTCATGGGCTTGGCATCAAGCATGTCAAATCTCTCAAATATCTTCTTGATATATTTCTCCTAAAATAGAAATAAACTTCCTTCTCGTCTGTTCCTATGTATCTCCATGCCCAAAATATTCTTCGCTACTCCCAAGTCTTTCATCTCAAACTCATGTTTGAGTTGAGATTTCAATTCGTTGATTTCTGACATATCTTTAGCTGCAATCAGCATGTCATCAATATATAAAAGTAAATATATAAAAGAACCACCATTGAGCTTTTTATGTTAAACACAACTATTATATTTACTCCTAGAGTAGCTATACTCAAACATGAAAGTATCAAATCTCAAATACCACAATCTCAGAGACTGTTTCAACCATAAAGAGATTTCTTTAACCTGCACACATGATCTTCTTTAGCTTCAATAACAAACCCCTCTGGCTGATGCATAAAAATCTGCTTTTCAAGCTCGCCATGTAGAAAAGCTGTTTTCACATCAAGTTGCTCAAGCTCTAAATTAAAATGAGTAACCATGGTAAGCAACACGCGGATTGAGGTGTGTTTTACAACTGGAGAGAATACTTTATTAAAGTACACACCTTCAGTCTGACTGTAGCCTGTAGCTACCAAACGTGCCTTGTATCTTACAGAATCTATATCCGGAGTTCCTTCTTTCTTCTTGAATACCCATTTACATCCAATGATGTATTGTCCCCTTGGTGGCTTCACTAACTCTCATGTATGGTTCTTGTGAAGAGACTCCATCTCTTCAGTCATCGCAACAGTCCATTCTGCAGCCTCACTACCACTAATAGCCTCATTGTAGGTAGAAGGCTCTAGAATCTCAATTGATTTTGCTATACTTAAAGCGTAAGCAAGCATGTCAACATAATATTAGGGAGGTCAGATCTGCCTTTTTGTTCTCCGGGTGATAATATTGTATTGTTACTCTTGCGGTGTATCAGCATTTAAAGTTGAACCTTCTGCAGTATCAACTGGTTTAACATGAGCGCCCTCAAGCACTCCCTTTAAAGTGGAGTTCTCTAACTCCACCTGCTTGCTAGACTCTTTTTCAGTACCTGTGGTATCAACAATGAACTCCTTTCTCGGGTAAAGCATGGATTTCTCATTAAAAATAACATCTCTGCTAATAATAAATTTAGGTGATTTGGGATCAAAATACCACAATCTATATCGCTTCACCCCAGTAGCATATCCTAGAAAGATAGCTTTCTTTGTTCTGGGCTCAAGCTTACCATCATTAACATGAAAATAAGCAGAGCAACCAAATACTCTTAAATGAGAGTAATTAGTAGGGGCACCAAACCATACCTCTTCTGGAGTCTTAAAATCAATTGTTGTAGAAGGAGATCTGTTTATCAATAGCAAGTTGTATTGATTTCCTAGGCCCAAAAATCTTTTGACAAACCCGCATTAGAGAGCATATATCAACCTCTCTCTAAAAGTGTTCTGTTCATCATTTCTGCAACTCTATTTTGTTGTGGTGTATGCCGAACCATACGATGACGCATGATACCTTCATTCTTGCAGAACTGGTCAAACTCTATAGAACAAAACTCTATCCCATTGTCGGTTCTGAGGCGTTTCACTTTCTTTCCTGTTTGCTTTTCAATCATAACATTCTATTGCTTGAAGGTTACAAACACATCACTCTTATGTTCAAAGGATACACCTAAATTTTTCTGGAATAATTATCAATCATTGTTAGCAGAAAACGAGCTCCACCTTTTGATGGAACCTGAGAGGGACCCCAAATATCTGAATAGATATAATCTAAAGTACCCTTAATTCTATGGACATCGGTACTAAAAGAGACGCTATGGTGTTTGCCGAAAACACAATGCTCACAAAAGTCTAGCTTGCTAGTTTTCTAACCATAAAGTAGACCTTGTTTGCTCAATACATCTAGTCCTCTCTCACTCATATGTCCTAACCGCATATGCCACAAAATTGTAGTGTCAGAATTTGAATCTTCTGAGGATGACACAGCTGCAGCACCTGTCATTGTACCGCCTTCAAGGATATAGAGGGTATTTACCTTCTTTCCTTTCATCACAACAACAGAGCATTTACTAACTCTCAAAACTCCACCTTCAGCCAAAAACTTAAAACCATTGGAGTCAAGGGTGCCTAGAGAAATGAGGTTCTTCTTTAACTCTGATATATATTGAACATTACTCAATGTTCTAACAATATCATCATGTATTTTAATTTTAATTGATCCGATACCAACAGTCTTGCAAGGCATGTTATTTCTCAACAAGACATTCCCACCATCGATAGACTGATATGTGACAAACTAATCTCTATGCGGACGCATATGGTAGGAACAACCCGAATCAAGAACCCACTTATCTTGTAAATGAGTATTAACACTAACTGAAAAAACTTCATGTGAACTAGAAGACTCTTCAGTTACAGTGACAACTGAAGGTTTCACCTCCCAAGACTTCAACTGTGAATTATCATTTGCTTTGAGAGCTAGACAATTAGGTTTTATATGCCCAAATTTGTGACAGTAATAACATTCGGCATTTTTTCTTGGCCTTGATTTTGATCTAGACATGTTTCTAGATTTGCCTCTACCACTAACACCCTTTTAAGGATGACCATGGACAAAACAAACCCTCAGCTTATTCTCTCCTCCTAAGATAGACACATTCTGCCTTAATTCTTTTGAATGTAAGGTTGATTTGACATATTCTAAAGAAAATGTATCTCTGCCATAAAGTATACTATTGACAAAATTCTCATACGAAGGAGGTAATGAACATAACAAAATAAGGGCTTGATCTTTTTCAGCAATTTTAACATCAATATTCTTTAAATCTATAAGAATAGTGTTAAGTTCATCTAAGTGGTCTTTAATTAGTTCATCTAAGTGGTCTTTAATTCATAAACATTCCTTCATGCGAAGGGTGAAGAGGCATTGCTTCAAGTAGAGCTTGTTCGTTAGAGATTTCGTCATGTAAAAGCTCTCTAACTTGAGCCACAGGCCGGCGGCGGTATCTTCATTGACAACCTCCCATAGGACCTCATCGGCCAAACAGAGCTGTATGGTACTATGCGCCTTCATCTCTAGCTCTTCTTTCTCATCATTGGGCATAGATTCCAGCAACTTATCCTTCCCGGACAGGACTTTGAATAATCTTTATTGTATTAACTGAAGTTGTTTCTCCCATCGAATTTCTCCACTTTGTATTTTGTAGAAGACATCTTGAAGCCCATTTAGAATAGTAACCGTACTTGTGAATAATACCATACTCTTGAATAGTGCCCAATGCCTTTAAAGGGTAAATAATAATCTAATTTATTTTCTGATGTAGAGGATCTACTTTCAGTGGCAGCCATAGAGCACACGATAAGCAGATATACGAACCCTAAATCAGGCTCTAATACCAGTTTGTTACAACGGGGCCACACAAGCATAGAGATGTCTATAAAAAAGTGGAAAATAACACCGGTACTATATAATCACGGTAGAGACAAAGAACAACACACAAGAATTTAACGTGGTTCAGTCAACATGACCTACGTCCACGGGCGAGAACAACAGAGAAATTCACTAATCACAAAAGAGAAGATTACAAAAGGAGACCACTCTAATATCTCCCCAAACTCACACAAAGAAGAGAATACTCAAAGAAAACTCTCTTTTTCTTTCTTTTCTCTTCAACTCTTTTTTTCTCTTCTCTCTGTTCTGAATTCACAGGTATTTATAGCTTTTAAAAAAGAGTTGGTAAAATAGTATTAGTGTTGGGGAAATAGTGTTGGGGGTGAGTGTAATAGTAAGAGAGTTGGAAAGTTTTGGATTCATATCCAAAGTCAAAAAACAACATTTCCTATGTTTTCTAGTCGTCGTAGTTAACAATAATTGATTCAATTTCTTAACCAAGAACCTTAAGCGTTTATTTTTTCTTTGTTTCTTTTTTAATTGTGGATGTCTGGTCACATGTACATCAATATATACCTTATGATATAAAGTTTTTCTTACATGTGAAAAAAAAAACTTACGTATTAAATAGAAAACTAAAACCAGACCAAATTGATCACGTATCCTAGGACAATCACAGTTCTGTATTTGAACGATGGAGTTCAATATCCGTGTTTTTCATGTAGCTACTGGTTCATGATAGGCATTATCGTGTAAGTGGGATGTGATTCTCAAATGTCAATAAGATTGTAGATTTGCATATCCAGAATGATCTGCCTCACAAATTGCTTGGTTATGATAAATTCCTATCACTGAGGACCTAATCTTCACAATTCTCTCTGACTGGTGTACTTCCAAACATGACGAAGACATATCATCAAATTTGGCCATGTCGGTGTACTGTTTATCTCTTCGCTTTTGAGCCTAAACTGATCCATGATGTTAACTACTTTGCTTGTTAGAAACAGAGACAAGTTAATGGTGGCAGACAGTCTGAGCTCATGTTGTAGTCCTAGTGTACTGCCACTTACTAGTGCTAAAGGCGCATCAACTAGCCATCCCCTTTAGATGTTGTGGCTAACTTTTTTAGTGGTGGAGCTATTGAGTTCTAGGTAGTCACAAGTTCATTGTATACTGAATTCTATGAAGATATTTAGGGCGCTCAAGGCCATGCATTAAACGGTTCTACAACGTACAAAATACAAAAATTCAGAAGCTCCATTTGCGCCAATATAAAATTAGACATAAGGAACGAGGATCAGCAGAAGACTTAATGATTTTTATGAAGTCTCGTCCCATGGCGTATCTGTTGTGAAAAAAAAAAAAAGATTTTTATGAAGATCTAAGAATCCTTTTTAAGTCACTTGGCAACAAATGTTTTCTTATTAATTTATATCTAGTATAGCTATGTAACCAATTTAAACAGAAGTATTAAACTTAAGGGTCCCAATTAGCTCTAGTGTACAAGGGACAGCCTGTAGAGATCCCATCATTGACTACAATGGAAAATAGAGCAGAGACCCAGTCGGACTATCAACAATTCTATTAGCATTAACATATATCTTCGGAACGAATGTATGAGACTCTTCCCCGTCGTCGGCAACAACTTCCTCATCTACAATTCAGAAAAATATTTTTTTCTACGTGTTTGTAAGTTTCAAAAGCATCATATATTTCTTTTCCACCAATGGTTCATCAAGGCTTTGCAATGCTTCTGTCTTTTTTTTTCCCCTAGAAATCATAGATGGTCAATTGGCGGAAAGCAAATATGCTTGTCTTTTTACACAATATGCTCAAGTAAGTGGGGGACAAGGTAGTGCTGGGAATGGTTGAATGCAAAGGGAGGAGGAAAGGTTGATACATCATGTAGTTAGTTAAGAAAAGTAATGATAATTTCAAAAGTATAAAAGGATACCTTACAATAAAGTAATAATTCGTTAGGTAAAAATATCATACTTAATTTAAGTACAACAAAACTTTTATGAACTCTTTTTTTTTTAAAAAGAGAATATTGCTAGGTGAATGGTTTAGTAGACTAAAAAGTTAATCATACTAAATGAGTGCCAAAAGACGGTCGTTGATTACCAAAAAAGCTCCTGGTCTATTTGACCTCACGACACTAATATGCGTAATAAAAAGTTGTTTGTACCATATGCACGGTCTATTTGCATGCATTAGCATCCAAAGCCAATGAGAAAGAATCATGTCAAGAGGAAAGAAAGGTACTTCAAAGATAAGATTGCATAATATCACTTGGAATACATTCTTCTACATTAGGTCATGCTCTAGTACTAACAAGAGATTGGCTAAAAGGTCTCATTTTCAGCAGGCAAGAAATGAAGTAGAGGATGCAAAGTCTATGATTCCATACACGCAAAAATATATCGAAGTAAGTTTTGAGAATGTGACAACCTTTATTGTCTCCATTATCTTGAAACTTTATTGCTTGTGGGAAGAGCTTATGGTTGCCGCATCCCATTCTTTTTGTCCAAGAAAACAACGTCCATATGCTTCATGAAAATGACACGGAGCTTCATAAAAGCTGTGTGAAAGTGATGCGTCCTCAATGAGAGCCTTTGCATGCTTGTCCAACTACTCTTTGTAGGTTCTACTTTTGAATCCAGTGATGGGGAAAGCACCTATAATCATATAATGATGCCTGCCATTTGTCACTTGTGGGTGAATGGTACATGTACAACATAGTATATGTCAAGAGAGCACTATGTGAATTGTGAAATTTCTGGAATCAATTCTTTGTGTGTTTATATTGCTATCGTTTGAGAAATGGAGCTAGAGTGGCTATGGTGATGATGGAGGATTGTTCAAGTGCTTAGACAAATTGAGCAATGGCTTGAGAATGGAGGAATAGAGTCCTAGGTGATGATGGAGGCATGGGAAAATGCTTAACCCAAAAGAGCAAGCCTTCCCGTGAATAAAGGTAAAGTGCTTGGATGAGTGGGAGAGTGCAGCTCCTATGCACTCTTACAAGGATGATGGAGACAGCATTTTGCCCCTAGAATACTTTGTTGTGTGCTTTTCACATGGCAAAAGCAATCATATAGTTCAATGTCCCTATTAAAGTTTCCTCCGCTTAACCAAAACTTCAAAGTTATGGCGAGGGTTATAATTTTATTTAAAATATGCTTTAATTTCGAGCCAGTGAGAATTAAGCCGAGGTTGCTCGCATATCATATCAGATGTCCCATCCAATGTACCAAAATTTTGAAATGGTGGCTTAGGTTTGAGGGTTATAACTTTGCAGTCTAAACTAGAGACATAAATACTTTAAATTCGTGAGTAGGAGATTTAGAGCTAGGTTGTTATGATAACAGTACCACACATGTGCCAACACTTACACTTTCACATTGCCCACAGACAGACACACATACGCACCCACGCACAAACACCACATTCATTAGAACTCGCTCTTTGTTAAGTACTTTCTCAACTGAGTTTCACATGTTCAAGAAACTTCCTTGAAGAAGAGAAATTAAGTAATTCACGAGTGTTTTTTTTTTTTTTTGACATATACCATTAGTATCAATGTTATAACATTCCTAAATTTTGTATGGCTAAGCAAAAGAAACATTCCTAAATGTTTTTTACATAAATGTTGGAGAGCAAGGAGTTAGGGACATTCCTAAATTTTGTACGGCTAAGCAAAAGAAACATTACTTTCGTGGAGTAATTGTAAACACTCAAGAGATTTCACTTTGAGTTTTGTATCCAGCTGGTTGCATGTGATTTAGACTTCAATGTGTTTCCATGAGATGTAAACTTTATAAAATTTGGTCATGTTAGGATTGTGCATGATTTCGTTACTTTACAGTTAAGCCACCTTAGTTTCTGGTTACTCATCTTTTTGCTACTTCATGTGATTGCATCTTACATGATTGGACAACTGTGGGCATTCGAAGTTGCAGAATGGCTTGATGACAAAATTACTGACAATATCTTGATGCAACATTTGAAAACAAAGTTACTCAGATATATCCAAGTGTACAGTTGGTACACTTCATCGAATAACTGAAATCATGCAGGTATCTTTAACATGAATACCACTTTTAACATTATGCCAACTACATGTGGATTTTGTCTTGTTAAACTTCATTAGTAACCAAAGAATAAACATGATACAATCTCTTCCAATCTGAAAGCAAGATTTATTACGTTTCTCTTTTGTGTTTAGCGACATAAACCTGGGCAAAATGTCAAGGTGGTGGTTGTTTCCTACCCTATTCCTCATCAGTTAGCTGAGAATTATTAGAGACACAGAAATTTGAAAGCCTGAAAGGATCATTGATTGTGGGTTGTTGGGAGCACGGCGGAAGCGTATATCCGAGAAAACCCCGACAAACAAGTAAACAAACTAGGCAAGAACACAATAAAGCAGTAAAGACAC
>JBAKGM010000343.1:21011-36082 GCA_037177215.1 Asparagus racemosus
AACGGTAGGAAAAATCGATACTAGTATAAGGTGAACTAATTGATTTGAGATAGGGATTGATAGAGGTATAATGTTAATCAGTCAGGTTTGAAGAAATACAAACCGTTCAGAGGTGTAGTTTTAATATGACGGCAACAAAAGCTTCCCAGGGTTGCAGAGGTGTAGTGTTAACTTGCCAACTCATTAGGGGATTTTGTTAGAATTGAATTGTTGATAATCTTAGTTGAGAAATCATTCTCATGGTCAGAGGTAAAAAATTGAATATGACCAATATTTTTGTGGGGAGATGAAAAGGCTTAATTCAAGGCTAATATTTCTTGAGAAATTTCCCATCGATTGGTGCCATAAGCCTGTTACCATTTAGATCAGTCAGGCAATATGCTCCATTTGAGTAGATGGTCTCTACTACAAATGGGCCTTCCCATTTGGGTTGAAATTTACCTTTGGTCTTATGCGTCATGACCATGGGTCGACGAACAGCTAAGACCAAATCTCCTTCTATAAACGATCGTTCTTTGACTCTCCTATTGAAAGCTCTTGAGATTTGAGATTTGAGATTGGTACATCTCAATTCATTGTTGAGCTTTAAGTCTCAACTCATCTAGCACCTCTAATTCTTAGATATGCCTTTGATGATGTTCTTCTATTGTCATCTTCTTTGCGAGAGCAGTTCTCAATGACGAAATTTGAATTTTCAATGATATCACAACTTCCCATCCATATACCAAGAAAAAAGGTGTAGCGCCTATGGGACTGTGGACCGTTATTTGATAGGCCTAAAGGCACTCTCCAAGTTTCTCATCCCAATCTCCTTTATCAGAAGAGATGAATTTCTTCGGAAGCTTGATAATGATCTTGTTAAAAGCTTCAGCCAAACTATTAGCAGTCGGCTGTATGGCATAGAGGCCACATCTTAGATTCAAAACTTATAACAAAACTTGAAGAACGGTCTATTGATAAATTGCAGACCATTGTCATGAATTATCCTTCGAGGGACACCAAATCGATGATGATGTGGTGTTTTAAGAATTTAGTCACGTTAGAGATCTTGACCTCTTTGAGTAGGATGGCTTTAGCCTACTTGGAGAAGTAATCAGTGATGGCCAAAATGAATCGATGGCATTTAGCAGATGGCAAACTAATTGGTCCGATGATATCCATTTCCCACATCTCAAATGGCCATGAGGCTACTGTCAGATTTAATTCCTCTAGGGGTTGATGTAAGAATTCTGCATGGAATTAGCATGCATGGCATCACCTAGTGTAGGCCATTGCATCTGCGATCATCATTGGCCATTAATAGCCTAGACAACAAAGTTGGTCCTGGAGTTTAGGCTCGGGTTTGATGAGTTCCACACATATCATCATGAGCTTCTTTGAGCGCCTCTTGGGTTTCACTCAACGACAAGCATCTAAGCAGTATGCCATGAAATGTTCTGCGATACAATGTTTGTGTGACATAATCATAGAAAAAATAGGAGGCTCTCCTTTGGATGGAGATTGCTTATTTCGAACCATCAGGTAGTATACCATGTAAGACATAGTCAATAATTCGATAACGCTAATCATTGTGCTCAAACCCCGGCGTAGCGATCACCCTCATTAGCTTCCAGACTCTATTTGGGACAACATAGCTAGTGACTAGCTACCATAATCTGCTTGGTAGACTTGGAGGTCAAGGCTAAAGTAGCTACGAGTGATGCCAAGGTGTCGGCATAAGTATTCTCAGGGTGGGCTACATAGTTAATGTAGAAGTCTTCAAAAGAATGAGTAAGCTTTAATGCTGCTTCATACTCCCATTTTATTTAATTGACGACCAGTTTAGAATCATCATGTGCTTCAAGATACTTGGCACCCATGTCTTGGGCTAGTTATAAGCCAATTATGAGAGCATTGTACTCAACCATGTTGTTAGAACAAGGCTCAGTTAGCGAATAGGTCGGAGAAAGAACATGATCGTGGGAATCAATAAGAACTACCGCTATACCTATGATGATCGTTCCTTTCTAGCCACGATGTGATGCACTGTTGAAGTAAAGTTGCCATACTTGATGATATAAGGTAACATTTGATTCAAATACCTCTGTGATGTCCTCATGGAGTGTGGAAGACTCAGGGATAGGATGGTCCGCAAGGAAGTCAATTATTACTTAGCCTTTGACTGCTTTTTGAGGTATGAATGTCATATCATACTGAGAAAGCAGAATTACCCATTTCACGAGCCTAGAATTTAAGGATTTGGTCTTTGTAATAAGTATTCAAAAAGGATTGACTCTTGAAATGACGTGGATGGTTTGGCCGGTTAAGTAGTGCCGCATCTTCTGGATAAAAAAACCAGAGCCTGGCATTCATTTTCAACTAGATTGTAATGATGTTCAACACCAATCATAGTTTGCCTGAGATAATATATTGTCTGTTCATGACCATCAACATTTTTCTAAGAAAGAAGTGCTCCAAGGGAATTATCCATAGCTCTAACATATATCAGGAATGGTTTTCTCGATATTAGCATGGCTGGAATCAGTGACTTCATGAGACATTCTTTGATCTCATCGAACGCTTTTCAATAGGCATCATCCAAAACGAATGAAACACCCTTCTACATTAGCCTTTGAAATAGTTGCTATTTTCCGGACAGATTGGCCATAAACCTATGGATGTAGGCCAGACATCCCTACAATTCTCAGAGTTCTGTAAAGTTTCTTGGGGATGGTATCTCTTGGATGACTTTTACTTTCTCTGGGACAAGATGTATCCCTTTGGATGTGATGATGAACCTGAGAAATTTTCCTGATGATACCCTTAGAAAAGATTTTGATTGGATTCATCTTCAGTTTGGGTTTTGGCATAACTTTACACCATTCTCAAATCATTGAGGTAATCTTCCTTATGCTGACTATTGATCTTGAGGTCATTAATGTAACATTCTACCATCTTGTGCAACATTCTTCAGACCAAAGAGCATTATCGTATAACAATATACTCCCAAAGGTATTCTGAAAGCATATGCTTCTAATCATTCAGATACATTTTAATTTCATTGTATTCAGAAAAGCCATCCACAAATGACATCCTCTCAAACCAGCACGTATTGTCAACCATGACATCCATGATAGGGAGGGGGAAGTCATCATTGGGGTAGGCGAGGTTGAGATCTCTGAAGTCAATACAGATTCAGATCTTGCCATTCTTCTTTATTACTCTAATAATGTTGACGAACCAATCCAGATGTTGTTCTTCATGCATAAATCCGTATTCAATGAGTTTACATATTCTTTCTTGATTTGCTCCATTAATGCAAGATAGAAGCGACTTTGTTGTTTTTTGACTGGTTTGACACTTGGGTCAATATTGAGGTGATGTATAGCCTCATATGGATCTAACCTAGGCATGTCTTCATAACTCCAGGTGAAGAATATACTCTCAATTGAGAGATATGAATTCTTCTTTTCAGTGGGTGATAAGCTTTCTTGCTGATGAAGATAGGTTTAAGGTTGGTTTCGTTCCCTATATTAACCTAGACCACCTTATCCTCAGTGGACGGTTCACTGGGTTCGAAACACAATTCCTATTGTGCCTCAAGGTGTTTGACCCAAGGATCATTCTCAAGATCATCAAATGCTTCTGATTCGTCAAGTTCCTTAGTTAGGTTATATAAAAACATGTTGATCATGAATTCTCCAAACATGGTTCCAATGCTGACAACGGTATCCCAATCAGATGTGTCTGAGAAATTGGTTGGGAGATCCAATAACATTGGTTCAATTTGTGTGTTAGATCTAGAGAAATGTATCCAAGTCCATGTTTGGTTTGGTTAAAGTAATCGATGGTCTTACCTTATGGTGCCAAGGGGATTGGTGGAGGACATGGTCCTCAGTCAAAGTTCAAGCCTAGTTTTCATGAAAAGTTATAACACATCTTCATCATTATGTGACACGATTGTTCGATGTACTGCAAGAACTCAGGTGTTTCTTTGACTTCATCCTCTGAGACTAGCAAATGTGGTTGCGGTTCCACTTTTTTGAAGATGATCAGATCATGGACATTCCTTCTAGTGGGAACTGTGAAGTGGCATCTTATGAGCTACCTAGCTAATGATGAATCGAGTAGGAGTCATTTATGGGTACATGCAAAGTCGACTCTAGAACTATCCTAGATGATAAAGCAACGGCTTCTGAGTTTTCATTCTCAGAGCCTAAAGAACAATTATTAATAAAATTTTTATTATCATTAAAAACCTAATCAGCCTGATTTTCTGCTAACTAGTCTGTACATGGATCCTCTAGAGTAATTACAAGAGGCTTCATCTCCTTGATAGGATCCTCATTTGAGTCAGGTTCGCCATTCGCCACATTGCTACTGTCAAGTTCTTTAGATATGGTAATCTCGATTACATGCTTTTCGTCATATAAGAGGGAATTGGCGAAGTAGTTTTTCACTCCTTTAAAGGGGTGCTTTTCTGCATAGACCCTTTGAAGAACCCCCTGCTCATCGATATATTTGAAACATTAATATAGTATTGATGGGACAATCATATTGGATTAGATCTAAGGTCATCCAAGGAGCAAGTTGTAAGGTGTTTCTACGTCAATGACATAGCACGTCACCTCCATCTTCAGATCACTGATCTGACATTTGAGTCTGATCTTCCTAAGCAACCAACTGCTACTGGAATTGAATCCAAAGATAGTAGCGGTCGCCATGGAGAGCTTGTAAAGGGGAATACCAAACAAGCTAAGGAGCCTTCATGAAAAATGCTCAAAGCAGACCCAGTAATGATATGAATTTGCTTGACCTCATGGAACCGACGTACCCAGTGTAATAAAGGGGTCAGTTGTGGTGGTTGTCCTTTATAAACATGTCATCCAGAGTGAAGATGATACAAGGCTTCTGCTAATGATATTTGTAGTAGTGCCTTTGGTCTTCATCTTGGGGAAACTTTGACACGTGAGTAAAAAATGCTTCATTATCCATCAAGGCCTCCCTCGAAGCCTCTCTCGTATCCTTTGACAAACATAGAAGTTCATGCAAGGTTATACATTCTGGGATATTGGTCAATTGAGCCAATATATTATATCAGAATGGAATTTTGAGTCCGGCAGATGGTAGATGCAACACTTTGTCGAACTTCATTTCCTTTTGCTTAGCTGGTTCAGGTTATTTTGAAGGTTCCAGTTGATCGTAGTTCTTCAAATAACCCTTATCGCACCTTGTCCCTGCAAGAGGGTTCTCGTCTGATTGAACTGCCATGGCAAGCTTCACCTCTTCTAAATTTGTAAGTGAAGATACGTGGAGAGATTCCTCACCTATGATCGTAGAGATGGCGTTGCAAGATCTCATCTTACATCTAGCTTTCACATTGGTCATTGGCTTGGGAGATGCCCAATGTTCATCTTGAAGGAGATCGGGATGGACCCTCATCATCTCGCCTTTTTTCATTATAAGAGGAACAAAACCTTGACCCTATCAACCTTGTTGGTCGTGATTGACCAATTCCATTACTGTAGTGGGAATATGAATGACTCCATGCTGAGCCTGAGTCTCTGGCATGGAACCAAATTGAAGAGTCACCATGTTAGCAGTGACTTTCTTTTGCTTAGGCTAGAGTTTGAGAATCCTTGAGTCGATGAGCATTTGTATTTTATCCTTGAGGATATAATAGTTTTTTGTAAGATGCCCCAACATTCTATGATATATGCAGTAGTTGGAATCATCGGTCTTCCTGATCTCTTCAGGGCGTCGAGCCTCGGGAAGCTTCAACCGATTGCTTTTATTGAGGACGTGAAAGATGGAAACAATATGCTCTTCTTTGAAAGAGTAGCTCCACTGGTTACTTTTTTGTGACTCCTTTTGATTGTCGGGTTTCTTCACCTAAACAGCAAATGTTTCCTTAGCTTTTGATTGGGACGATCGTCCTTGCTTGTTCTTGTCTGCTTTTTGGTTGGTGCGGGGGTCAAACATGTTGAAACATTCTGTAGATTTCTCTGCAATTTTTGCTTGCTCCATCAAATATTTCCATGAGTTTGCCTTAACAGCACCCATGTCAGCTTCTATGCGTCTCAAGAAATTATGTCAGCACACATTTGGAGCAACATTGGTAGTGTCATGTCCCAGCATCGCAAACTTAAATTGTGAAACTGATCGATGTAATCTTTGACCAAGTCATAGCCCCTTTGCTTTTCGAAAAGAAGCTTGGTCATAGTGACATCTGAATATTCCTCATGGAACCAGGAGATGAACTGAGACTCCAAATCAGCCCAGGATTTGATTGATCCTTCCATCAAATTTTAGAACCAATCAAAGGCTACCCCCTTAAAGTTGCCAATGAACAACCTCCCCTTGATGGCATCGTTCCCTACCATATATCTCGTTTGTTGATGGAAGTAGTAGATGTGTTGGTTAGGGGATCCTTTGCCATCAAATATATGAAACTTTGGTGGCTTGAACTTCATTGGGTAGGGAACTAAATCTCATTCAATAGGGTATGGTTGGGTAATTTCAATCTTCTTCGGCTCTGTCCGCTACGTGAGAGCATTGAGCTGGTTTTGAAGATCTTCAAGGGCATTCCCCTCATGGCTCACTTTAGGTGGAGTTGACATCCCTAATCCTAAGTGGATGGAGTTTGTGTCTTCATGATGGGACTGCTCTTTCTTCAAAGTGCTTTCCACAAGTGGCCGTTTCCCTTTCGAAGAGCTTGCATACTATTGCTGGGAAACTACCATAAGCTGTTAAAGCATCGCTTCGAGGTGCTCAGAGCATTCATCGGATGCCTTCTTCTTGGCTTCCATTTTCCAGAGAAGATCATCATGAACTTCTCTATCTGCCATATCTGTCACCCACCCTCACTCTTGACTTAAACTAGGGGTTGCATGTGACTCTATAGCAGAGTTCATGTTGCTAATAGTAGGTAAATCTATTCTAGAAGATACCCACAGAGCGTGTGTCCTCAGTAGTGAATACTCAAAGGAAATTGATGCCCCTTCCGTAGACCTAGTGTGATGATAAACACTATCGGTTTCTGGGAGTATACTTCCGATGCCAGGAGAATATCTGGGATTAGAGGGACTATCAGCATCTTCTTCATCATCTCCATTAATGACACTGGTCATATTGACCATGAATTCTTAGAGATTGGTTTTGCTCTTTCGAGTATTCGTTGCCCTTTAATCCTAGCCTCTAAAGGCTCAGAAACTTGGCTAATATGATTAAATACTGATTTCTTTGTAGGAATAGATTTGCAATGGCAATTTGTTTAAACTATCATGACGATTTCTCTTAGGTCACACAATGCTAACATTGGCGCGCTCTCTTAGGAAAGAAACTCCCTTAAATTAGTGGGAGCTCTGACTTGGCTTGGGCAGTTGCTCTTCTTGAGGGTAACCTTACATGCTTGAATTTTAATGGGCGAACGTCGTTTGTGGTGATACTGCTTCCATCTATGACTAACATGGTAAGTCAAATCCTCATCACCAGTCAAAAGCTTGTGATTTGGATGAAGAATCACGTAGGTGATAATTTTAGATGGAGGATTACTCTCATTCTTTGCTTCTTTTAAAGAAGCATGGTGAGCATCATGAGACCCTTTAAAATGAACCCCTAAGGGGGTTGTGGACTGATGTCTAAAATTAGAAGGTGTATGAATGTATTGACTCTTAGCTGAGGAGAGAGTCAATGCTTCTCCGCTCTGGGAGAAGCTCGTCTGGCTTCCAACAAAGTGAAGACTATTGTTGGTGAGTGTCAGAGCGAGGGTCGAATCCCCCTGTTCTCGCACAACGACGAATCCTATGGTAACTTCTAGTGGTGGTTGTGGATGATTTGTCAAAGGAAATTAATTTCTCGAACTTCACTTGGTCAAGTTCAATGTCCAAGGTTTCAGCAAAAGACTCTAAGACCTTAGTGTCGAACTGCGGTACAATCTTCTCGTCGGTTGAGAAGGAAGTCACCAGCAGGGTCACCATCCTGTTTTGAGTTTTTTGAGGACCCTTGATGGTAGCCTTGGCCTCCTCAGTGCGCCGCTTCAATTCATGGTCTAATTGCTCCCATTCTTTCTTTAGCCGGGTAAGCTCTTTGGCCCTTAGCCAACTCACAAGTAGCCCTACAGGATGCCATCTCCTTCTAAAATTTTTTGAGGAGTTTGGGAAATGACTCGAGCTTACCAAAAAGCTCGGTCTCCAAGAGCAAACCCCTCACAAGGTAACTCTGTAAGATGCGATGTAGACCCAGATCAGGCACCCATTGCAGCCAAGATTGGTCACTAGGAAGATAAATCTGCTCCACTACACGGACCCGATTAGATCGAGACTCTAAGATCGACCCTTTGTAGTCAAGCCGACAACTCGAGACAAAAACAAACTCATCTGACCAGTCCCTTTCATGGCGGGGCCCGACCTTGGCAACCCAATGAGAATCGACCTCATCCTATCCCACTCAGGGATAGGGATCTCTTCCAGATGATGAGCGAAAGGCTAATCAAACTGACCCCTCGTGAGAACTTCCTCCCCCTTAGCAGACTTAGTAGCTGGCTCCTGTCCCCTTTCCAGTTCCTTTTCTGCTGCCGACTCTTCCTCCACTATCGGCTCTTTCCCTATCCTCCTTGAACACCTGAGAGCATCACTACCTTTAGCTAAGTTGGCGGCACCACCCTCAGTAGACGGTTTGTCCCTTGCCAATGCTAAAGGGGTCAAAAGAACCTCCTCGACCATCTTCCCCCTATTTGGCAGTGGGCGGTGGAGACGCACTATCCAAATGGACAACATCCATAGATGGGATAACCCATGAAGGAGCCAGCATTGCACTTATCAGCTTCAACCTAGGTTCACCCGCTTCAGTCCTAGGTTCTACAAAGGCTGCCACCGATGAACCACCTTCAATAATATGGTGGCCCCTAGTAAAGATCTTCTTCCTCCTCATCCTCTCAGACCTCTTAGCTCGAGAAGCAGAGGTTGACGAACCCATCCTGAGCTTAGCAGCAAGGTCAGCCGAATCTCGAGGAAGGCACTGAACCTCCTCCTCCGCCAATTCGGAGCTAATTGTCCCAAAGAGAGGCCAGCATAGGCGGCGTCCTCCAAATTCATCTTGGTGGCTAAAAGCACAGCACAAGCTAGGTCCTCCCTCGTGACCTTTGCATGATATATGCTAGCAACTCGAAGCACAATGTTATCAAAGAGGTTCTCACTTTGGTGAGATCCCTTGTAGGCTTGGATCTTCTCCAAACCTTGCTTTTCTACTTCAGAGAGTGTCTCAGCCTTCAAAACATCCTTTTGGACCTCCGACCACGAAGAGCAGCAAAAATCAGATCACCGCCAATAATGAAGAAAAACTTCTCCTTCTATTTTTTATTGGTCTCTACAGTATTCAAGGCCAACTAAAATCCACCAATGGACTAAAGATAGAAATTCCCCTCACTTGCATCGGCTTTGATGCACAACAGATGACCCAAGAGCCCCTTGCTCAGCTTGATGTCAACTCAGTGGCAGATGACCAGGAAAGCAGTCAAGAGAGCCACTGAGTTGGGCTTCAACTGCACCGGTGATATTCTAAGAGTCTGAAATACCTTTGTGAGAAAAGAATGCAGAGTAGGCAGAGGCCATGGTCAAGATGATGCCAGTACATTAGCACCTCATGGCTTCCATGATTATAGATGGGACATCCAGATAGAGGGAGAGATAGAGAGATAGAGAGATAAAGTGTTGATGTCAATAGGACTCAGCAATGAGATTAGCGGGTAATCTCAAATCAATGATGGGGCTCAGGGTCGATACGGACCCTGCAGGGGTCCCCTCATCTTCTTAGATGGTCGATCCCCTGTTAAGATAAGAGAGCTGCAAAATAGGCATGTTAGAGGACCAGAGTTGAGTTCTCCGGTGGTTTCTCCGACGATCAAGTCAGTATAGAGCTTGAGTGGGGAAGCCATTAACTGAATAAGTTCAGTAAATGCAGAGATGGTATTAATTGTCCTGAAAAGGCATACCTGAGGCCCCGAGGGGGCTCCAGAGAGAGAGAGGTCCAGGATCCTTTCTCAGTAGGCAACAAGCCCATATATATACCCAACAGATGGGGGTAGAAGCGTAACTCTGACTGAGTTCAGGCTGGCAGTTGGGTAGGTAGATAGCTTCCAGGTGTTGGCTACTAAGAAGGATGAGTCACCATAGACTTGAGCGATGGTGATTGAGATGGTATGGTGCTGATGAAGGGTGATGAATCATGAGGCCTTTTGAGGCTGGAGCAATGATGATGATGGATAGTTATTGGCGAGGATTTCGAAGACAAACCACCTTTCGAGTCAGCTCCATGAGAGGGATGACAAGTACCACATTTATTGTTGTACTCGCAAGTTGTCGACTCGGCCTTGAGTGAATGAGGGGAGTCGACTCCATTGTTGAGATCGAGTGAGAGCTTGTCTCGACTCGGCCCTCCTCGAAAAGGATGAGTGCCCATGGGACTTGAGTTGCCTTGGCTAGGGTTGAGCCGATCTGATGATTAGTGCTGATGTGGGACACATGTCAACTCTAAGAGGAGGATTAACACTTGGTGTAACTATTGTCATAACATAAAGAAATTGGGGATGTCATAATCCCTCGCCCAATTCTTGAGATCATTGTGACAAACTATCAACGTGTATTTGTGAAGACGCACTATCCACGCCTCAGTGTGAACTAGAGATGATTGTGAAACGGAGGTCATCAGAGAAAGCTGGAGAAACAACCGGAACACCAAAGATTTAAGAAGCAAAAATTTCTAGTATTTGAAATTCAAGGAGCAAAAAGGAAAAAGGAAGAGGGGCAAAGGTATTTTATAACTGCTAATAGCCTCTGATGGTTGACACGTGGCCAGATCTGAACCAACGAGCTTGGATCCTTAAGTCTCTGCTATCAACCCTCGTCAACTAAATTTCCCTCTCTTAAAAACCCAAGCACATAACCTTCACTGATGATAGCGCAATATCCATGATGATCCAAATCCAAAGGGCAGTCGAGGCAAAATGATTTTAATTCTCTTGAACCCAGCTTCCTCAAGTCTGAGTGTAAGGGGCCAATGCTATTTCGTAAAAATCATGAGTTTGATAAACCCTTGAGATTGGCCACGAGTCAGTTAGTCAGGTTAAGTCATATGCCCGAAAACCTAACCTGAACGTAGTTGTAGCCCGACTAGACTTGTCGACTTTTCTAACAATCCTAGTTTGAGTTGGAAGGCATCTTTTGGTCGGGCTCCACAAGAATACATTCGTCAGAAGGCGAGGGGATGTTCAACTAACTTGTCAGTGGCACCCACATTTAATAAATGACCAGGCGTGATGATGACTTTTCGTGCATCGCCCATACTCTACCACTCAGTTGTCATCATATTTAATGCGGGTGAGATGTAATAATGACTCCTCGGATGGCGCCCACACTCCATCACCCTATTGCTGTCGCATTAAATGTGATGTGGATGACTCAAACGATCCCACCCAACTAACTGTTGACATGTGTAAAGTTTAAACCAAATACCGCTTCCACCAATTTAATTAGATTATTAATTCACCCTTAATCTCTCTTATAAATATAAGCTATTCTCATCATTCTCAGGTCTGAACTCTCTAAACCCTAAACTTAATTTTAGATTTTTCTTCACACTGATTCTATCAGTCACTAACTTGAGCATTGGAGAGCGCGTTGGAGTAAACCTTCTCTGAGACCTCTAACATTTGTTACTTTAGTAGGGATTTGCCTTCCTAACATGACTAGTCATTAGAGGAGATTAAGGATATCTAATCTCTCATTAATCCCACTCAATCCATAGATTGACTTTCTAACATAAACAAGATATTACCGGTTAGTATAATCGTTAGGGAATAAGTTTTTATTTTTGTTTATTTTCTTTTTCTTTGATTCACCTTGAGGCTAGAACTCTCTTGGAAATTGCCCTTTTCTAATATGTAGAACTAATTCTTGCGGAAACTCTAGAAATTGTATGAAACTAAGTTTTATTTCTTTCATAATTTGTGAATTATTTTCTTATACTTAAAATGATCATGTTTAGGATAATCAACTAACAAACTAATCGGTAGAAAGAATTATAGAATTACTATTTAGTTGTTATTCTTTTCATGAGTATTAATATTACTTGGATGATAATTTAATAGGTTATGCTTTCCTTGAGTGGTTTGCTAGTCTGTACTTAATAAATCTAAAATAAAATGTGATAAAAAGAGAATGATTCATATTTTATAAGTGAGATTAGCTAGTGGATTCAATTCTAAATTGCTCATATCTTTAACTGAATCCTCCATCTTTTACTTTCTTGATTTTCCTCTTTATTCTTGATTTTTATTTGTTTGCTTTATTTTTCTTTATTTTATTCAACATTCTTTATCCTCTCTCAATCTTGTTTTGGTTTTATTCGCACATATTCACAACCACTCTCAATCTCTCCACAACCACTTTTTATCACTCATCATTGTCACACACACAACTTGTGAACCGATTTTGATTAATTCCTACAACACCTTCCTCGTAGGATCGATAACTTTTTATACTATAACTTGATAGTTGTGCACTTGTAACTTTAGGTACATCTTTATTTACCTACCAAGTTTTTGGCGCCGTTGCCGGGGAAGGTGCTTGTAATTAGAATTTTCTATTTTGGTTCTTTGATTTGTGTATTTTAGTGTGAAGGAACAACTTTGAAGAATCAAAGATTAAAGATTGAAGATTTGTCTTCAAGAGGCTAGAACTCTCTTGCTTATGGTAAGTTCTCTTTCTAGTATTTTCGATTCTACCTTTAGTTCGATTTTTCACATTAGAAACAATTAGGAGCTGAAAAAGAGCTCTTGTCAACCCTAATATAATTAACCCTCCACTTAGATATTTACTAACAAGATAATAAATTCAAACAAGAGCTCTTTCTCACATTTGTTTGATTGTTAACCTTAATTAAAAAATAGAAAGATTTTATTTTTGCATCCTTTTATAGTTGCTTTTAATGCTTAGGGTTGCATTGCATTTAATAGTAGGAATTTACCAAAGTAATTTGAGCATCTTGATTTGACACTCACTTGAAAATATTCTAGAGGCTAAAAACTGACTAATCAAGATAAGGTGAGGGATTTTATCACCCTTTCCTTTGCCCACAAATCACTAATTACTCACTACACAAACCCAAGCCTTTTAAAACTCATTAGACGTTGGCCCCTATGGATTCGACCTCATTAAGGAACAAGAAATGTTTAAGTGAACCAGTTTAAATTTACTTGAATCCGTTGGTGTCTAATGCAAGGTTTAGGGGTTGTGTAAAGCGCTCCGTAAGGAACAAGATATTTAATTGGTCTTTGACCTCCCTCTAGTACTATCCTTATCTAGCTAACTGACCAAGTAAACTTCAATCTTTTCACTCAAGGAGTTTTCAGTTAGGAGCTAGTCTAATTGAGTTTAGGCTTAACCCTAGATTAAAGGTGATTGGCACAAGTGATTGTTTTTTTATTACGTATTAGGTTTTTCTTTTATCTTTCCCCTTCTCTTTATTTTTTAGCTTTAAAAAAACTAACTTTTGTTTTTTTTCTTATAATTGTTTTGTTTAATAAAAAATTATTAAAAGAATTTTTTTGGTATATGCAAGTTTGGATTAGGGATAATACTGATCGTTTAATCTGTGTTGGACCAAATTTTGAGACTAAACTAATGGAAAATCCAAATCCACCTATTCTTCAAGACATATTTTATCCCAAAGAAGAAAATGAGTCAGTTCTAAGTTTTGAGGAAATCTTTGGTGTGGAGCTGAAGATAATTGAAAAAATAGGATCAGATCAGGTCTTTCAGAACTAAGGAACTGTGTTAGATACATGTTTCTTTAATCTTAGTTTTGAAGAACTATTTGTGGATGAACATAGGATCCTAGAAAACAAACAACAACCAAATTTTCATACCTCAGCCATGAATCTTGTGTTTGAGGGAATTTTTAAAGAAGAACCGGTTGTGATGGGACAAACTTTCAGCAATAAGAAATCTAAGTTCAAACAGAAATTCAAAATGCATAACACCATTGATACCTACCTTCAATTGCTACAGAAATTTTTGACAACTTTGGAGTATACAGAGTTCAAGCACATCATTGATTATATCATTTTGGATTCCTTTAAAATTCAGGGTAGAATTTTTAGCAATAAGGTAGGATTTGATGTAGTGTATGAGCTTTTCATGTTTGATCTTTCATTGTACATTTTTATTTTTTGTCTCATAATAATAATAAAAGGAATTTAGTCTTCTCTCATTTAAGAGTTTCTTGTTCTTTTTAAAAAAAATAAAGAAAAAAAATAAAGAAGAAGAAATTTTGACTTCATCCTCCTCATACCAAAGGTAAAAATTTTGACTTCATCCTCCTCATATCGAATGTAACTGCAGTTTCTTTTATCGATCGAATAAATGTAAGTGTTTCAATTCTTATCTGCTTTACTTTGTGCATCATAGAGTTTGCATTGAGGACAATGCAACATTTAGGTGTCGGGGTGGGGATTAGTCAATTTTCCTCTTTATCTTAGTCATTTTTCCTCTTTATCTTACTATTTTTTTTCTCTTTTTATGACATTTTCATAAAAATAGTGTCACTTGCCAACTTAATAGAGTTGATTAATAATTGATCTATTTGATAATTTTTAAATTTTGTAGTTAGTTTTATCCTTAAGTTCATCTTTTATGATAACTCTAAATAAATTTATTAAGAAATAATTATCATAGTAGTATACTTCACTTAAGTCTTAACTTAGACCTTTACTTAAGGTAATAAAATTTTTGCATACTTAGCTTAGAGTTGAAAATAATTTTTCACGTTGTCTTGATACTTTTCAAGATGTATATACATATACACATATATATATATATATATATTATAAAAAAATTTTAAAAACTAACTGTACAAAAGAAGAGTGTGAAAAATAGGCACCAATTAAAATTCTTTTGAAATTCAAGGTGGTTCTATCTTATAAATTCTAAGTTGACCTAGTAATCAAGCCCAAGGAGTATTTCCATGCTTAGCGACCTAAGCCCAATTGGGTTGAGATTCATTAGCCCAAAACTCTTTAAATGGTCACTTAGAAA
>JBAKGM010000345.1:0-16811 GCA_037177215.1 Asparagus racemosus
GAGAGATTGCATTTGAGAGATTGTACTCATTCCTTCTTTAAATTAAATCAGAAGGAATAACATTCGATTCTACATCTCCTCGAATTTTTTCCCGCGAACAAATATCTTCCAAGGCTTTCGGGTAGCGTCATTCCGGATCTTGAATGTTCAGAATCCACATCGTCTTGGTGTTCTTGATCTTTATCTAAGGAATTTTCGCTAATTGGCATCTTCCCTTTTCAAGAGCTCGCTTGAGGATTAGAGGCCAATAGTAGTTGCTTGACCATCTCTTCCAAATGTTCGATCTTTTCGTGTGAATATTTCTTCTGAATCGCCGTTTGGGCCATAATATCATCTCGGTCTATCACATCTACTTTCCATTGTTATTATTGACTTGAACTAGGAGTTAGATTTGATGCTATGGCAGAGTTTGTATCTCTAGGAGCAGATTGATGCATTTTAGAAGAGGGCTGTGGTATTTGCACTTGAAGAGAAGAGTAGTTGAAAGGAATCGCCACTCTTCTTCTTAATCTTGTGTTGCAGCAGACACCTTCAGCTTCTTGAAAATGGATCCAACGCCTGGAAATTAAATTGGATCGGGTGACTTATCTATGCTTTCTCCCTCATCCTTGGAAGTCACACTTGTCATACTAACAGTGAATACTTGTGCTTTACCTCTTCAGGCACGTCGTCGTCTTTTAGTTCGAGCTTCTGAAAGCTCAGGAGCATGACCGAGATGTTTGAAGATAGATTCTTTGCGTTGGCAACTCTTTTAAACTGTCGAGATATTTCTCTGAGGGTCGCACAATACTGACGTTGGCGAGCTCTCTTAGAGTTATGACTTCTCTCAGATCAATATTGTTGCCAACTTCACTAGTCTCAGCCTTGGAGCGCGAACGTCATTTACAACGACGCTGACCAGATGTTTGTCCAGCGGAATCACTAATGATGATATTATTTCCTTGAGGGAATTTGGATGAGGAGTTACCCCCACTCTTAGCTTCTATCACGAAAGCATAGCGAGTATCGCGAGATGCTTTGAATCGAACACCTAAAGGAGTTGAAGACTAAAGCCCGAGATTAGATGTGGTAACATCTTAATCTTTGCTCAAGGCAAAAGTTTAATTCCTTTGCTCTTGATGAAGTTTTTTTAAGCTTCCAGCTAAGCTTAAACTGTCTTCGGTGAAGGTGACCTTTTCACACGTGGGGGTCATTTTGGACCTGAGATTCGCACTGCGATGAATTCTAAAACAGCTGCGTACATTTGCTGTCGAAGAGCTTTTGTTCATGGAAATGAATTCCTCAAACTTTGCTTGGTCAAATTTAATGACCAGCATTTCAGTAAAAGATCCAAGGGTCTTAGTGTCGGCGTGCGACATAATCTTCTCATCGGAGGAGAAGGAAGTTCCTAGCAGAGTCACCATCTTGTTTCGAGTCTTTTGTATTGCAATTGACGCAGATTACAATAAAAAATTACAATGAAGCAAAGAAAAAAATTTATATTTCCTAGAGTTCTTTTTTGTGTACTGGGGGAGCATCGATCTTGTAATCCTTTGACTCACCAATTAAGACAATAGTCTCTTTTGCTATTGATGAAGATTAAATCGCTTGGAAGCTAACTCAGTATTCTCTTAGCAATATCTCTCAATGAGATCGCAAGTGCGATGCGTGTGGGAGTTTTAGTGGCTAACTAATTTGATCTTCGTAGATATGTAGTAGATCCATGGATAGGTCAATTGATCATAGATAGATATTCCAACCTCTAAATGTGTGATCTCCTCTCTTTTTATAGGCTAAAAGAGAGTTAATGATCCCTTTAATTTTGGATTAAATGGCTATTAAAGTAGGATAAAGTGGGGAGCATTTATCCCCCTGAAAATAGCTTTGAAACAACTATTGGGTGAACTTCACGGGCTTGATGAAGTTTGTTGGACATGTGGGCGAAGGTTGCCGCAAACGTAGGCGAAGGTCGCTAAAGTCGTGAACAAGAGTGGCTGCGAACGTGGGTGAGCCTTCTTCAGAAGTGGATGACTTGGTCCACTTTTGTTGACGTGGGCAGAGTTCATTGCTTAGCGAGCTTCGCTTACGAGTTTGAATTTAACACAGAATTTGACTCTAAGCTTGCTCGACAAATGACACCTTTCAACTCGGCATGGGAGTCGATTCATGTTCGGTTTGGTCGAGTCGAGGTTACATGGGTTATCTGGCAAACTTCACTTATAAGTTTGAATTTAACACAGAATTCAACTCTAGGTGTGGCCGACTATTAGCACCTTTCGACTCGATATGGGTTGTCCTATGAGGTTCCCTTCATTCGTCAGGTGACTTTCACTGCGGTTTGTCATGACCTTGACTTTGGGCCTATTCAAAGTGTTTAGCCCATGGGTGTTCACTTTTTGGATCCAAATTAATCATTAGCCTAAGTGAAAATACATTTTGACCGTCTACAGTGCCTTTGTTGTCGACCTCCTTTGGCTGATTGTTCTGCCGATAGGGATGGGGCGACCTTGACCTAGATCTCCTCTCTGCTTTCCCTCCAACTGGCTCTTCTTTGTTAAGGTTGGCAAGGAGCTTCTTCAGTAGACCTCTCCGGATGAGGTCCTCAATGTCTCTTCATAGAATTTAGTAATTACCGGTGTTGCGGCCGTGATCCTGATGGTATCGACAGTACTGTCAAACATCCATATTCTGAGGGTTTGATCTCATAGGAGGCTGAACTTTAGAGATGTTCCTCCTTCTGGATCAAATACAACAATTGTGAAAGGGGAGTAATGAGTAGGTGAGTGGCGGTTTCCTCATTATCTCCTTCCTCTGATCTCTTCTGTCAACTCAGCTAGATCTAGGCTTAGGCCAGTTCTCTTCAGTCTTCTTGCTTTAGAGACTTGGCTTTTGTGGCTTCCTGTCTGGCTGCCTTCTTGTGGGTGCGGCTGTCCTCCGCATCCATGTGTGACCGAGCCTGGGCTATGAACTAATCAAAGTTGGTCACTTGGTTCATGATGAGAGAATCAGATAGTTTCTCATCTTCGAAAGCTGCGATGATCGCAGCCATGGTGACCATGTTGCTAGGGTACTCCGCTTCTAGCCACTTAGCTTGAAATCTCTTGAAGTATTCCCGTAAGGTCTCTCTGGGTCTTCGCTTAATATGTAGTAGGAGAGCGGCTGGTGCTTTCTATTTTGTATCTGCTAGAAAGTAGTGCACAAATTTCTGGCTAAGTTGTTCAAAGCAATGGATGAATCTCTTCTCCAGAGAGCTCCAGAGATCTCCACCACATCTTCACACTGCAGCCGAGGGTGATAGGAAAGGCTCTACAAATGATCGAGTCAGTCACATGCTGCATGCTCATCATGTCAAAGAAATTCTATGCATTCTCGGCTGAGTAGCCTTCACCTTTGTATAGGCCACAGAGGGATTGGCCCAAGTTGTTAGGGCTTAGGTCGTATAGGTGTGCCTTACACCTAGCAACATTGCATGTGCAGTTGGAGCTGGGTCGTGGCTTGAGCTTTCTCTTGTTGTCTCAAGATGCGAAGGAGGTTACCATGGATTTGCGACAAACCAAGTTTGTTGTCGTGACGGTTATGGGGTGGTCTCCCTGACCCGCTCCTCATGCTCCTATCGCTGGTGCTACCCTTCATAGACAAGGGTGGCAGGCGATGGAGGAGACAGAGAGGGAAGAACACATCTGAGAAGTTCATTGGCAAATGAAGGGAACTACTGTTGAAGAGATTGAGCTATCCTTTTGATAGATTCATCCAACTAGGCTTGAGTGACACAGCCGGAGCTAGAAGAGTTGCGAACAATGTTTGAATTCGAAGCCGTATAATGGCTAGGATCAGCCATTTTCTCAAAGAGAGAAAAAGAGGTCCCACGGTGGGTGCCAAACTGTTTATACCAGAAAGTTGATTGTGGGATTAGTGAATATTTTGGCAGAATTTAGGGTCCCTTGATCTTCGTTGTTAGCTAATCAATCTAGAGGAAGATTCCTGCATAGGAAACACCCGTCAGAGAGCCGGAGTTTGTTGCTCTGGCGTGCCTTCCAATGTTCAAGTTAGTAATAGATTAAGCTAAGTAGTAGAATCTAGTTTATCAATTTCTTGCATACCTTCGAATAGTGGAAATTGCCCACTATTTATAGAAGGTTGATGGGGGCAAATTAGTAATTTGATCGGTACGGTGCAGTCGGTTGATCAGACCGTACTTTACACGTGTTGGCAGCCGGTTGAATGAGTCATCTTTGCTTTTAATGTAATAAAGATAGAAAGGCTGAAGTGTTGGCGTGGTCTGAGGAGTCAAAATTTTAGCCTGAAGAATCATGATTACTCTGACTCAATATTGCTGTTGAAGCTTATAGGTCCTCTCATTATTCAAGACATTCTCTTGCTAGGATCTGAGTAGACACCTTTCATCTCGGACCTGGATCTTCTTGGTGTGTCCTAGCCTAAAGACACCTTTCGTCTCAGACTTGGGGTGCCAGGAGGGTCGGCGACGCTCTCACCCAGGTTGTGCTCTTGGATTAGTAAGACCCGATCAGTTAATTATGACATGTGGCCGACTCTCTAGCATGTCATTAGACTTGATAATTCTCATTGTGTAACACTTCGGTATCGTAGTTTGAATTTTTTTCAATGTAATTGTAAAAATCACGATTTGCTATTAATTAGCCCATTAATATAGTGTATAACTATAAACCTCAATCCTCACAGCATCTTTAGATTTTTACTGTAGTAGAAAAGCCCTAACTTGATGTTCTATATCAGATCAAACCAGTTTCAAATATCACCAAACAAAAATTCAAAAAAAAATTAAGAAAAATGATATCGCTACTTGAATATAAATTTTAGCTTATAAAAGTGATACTCAACCTGCAACGTTATGTTAGAATATAAATATGCAACACTCAGTCCTTACTGAATATTCAGGGTTTTATTGGTGCAGAAGAAGGGTTTTTTGATATCAATGAAAGATTATTTTTGTATAAATAAAATTTTATTCACAAAAGATCATGATTTGACATAAAAAAGTAAAACACAAAGTGTATAAGAATATAAACTATATTTGGCATTAAAAAATGACAGCGTGACATCGCATTCAGTGTCAGCTTCGTCATCAACAGTGGTACCACCCCGCTGCCAAGATTCGCATGAAGAGGGGACAAAAACCCAACGCACAGAAAGAAATAACAAAGTTAAAAACAAATAGGAAAACATCAAGAAACACTGCTATCATGGGCCGCATGAGGAACAAGCAGCGCACGTTAGACAGAAAGGTAGATCGTTTCTTCTGTCAAAATTAGGAGTCAACCAGGGTCAAGAAGCGTGGTCAATCATTTATTTTGCGTGAAGGGAATAATTGTCTGAGAATCTCAAGATGGAATGTTGGTTTGGACATTTAATTAGTTTTTGAAGTTTGAAAATGTGAATAGAATATAGTTGTTAAGTGGCTGAAGTCTAAACTTTATGACATTCTTCACATTGAAAGAGGATTATATTATACAACAATCTTTGTCCCCTCTCTCTCTCTCTCTCTCTCTCTCTCTCTCATCAAAGTGTTAACTTAGCCATTTGAGGGGGGATTTGAATCCTCTCCCTAGCCCATTAACACCAAAGAAATCACTAAAATATAGTATATTTTCAATATTAACTATATTAACTATATGTGACAGTAGCCAAATAGCTTAAATCATAAATGCGCAATCATATTTAGACTGTTTTATTTTTCGTAAATGAAAATGTCATTAACCATGTGAAAAATATGTCCAGAACATAAAACTTAGGCATTCCTGAGATGACTCGGTCACTTCAAGAATCACAAATATCTATACATAGAATTACAGGGAATACGATCGAGCCTTAAACACCTTGGGTAGGAACTCTCTTTTAATCGTAGCAACCCAGTAAACCGTACAACAGAGATTTTTAGGTGAAGTGTCTCCTATTTCTTTGACACGAAAGATGATACAAAGCTTGCTGCAATACTTACTTCTAGGATCTTTTAAGTGACAAAGTTTAACCCTACGCAAAGAAACATGCCACTGTAGATTTTTCATCCCAAGAAGAGGGGTAACGAGTAACTTCCTCCTCCTGTTGACAAAAGTAACAGCTGTTGGTATCAATAACTTTCATCCTCTTCAATTTGTCTTGGGTGAGGAGTCTCTCCCGTGCTGCAAGCCATTCAATTAGACTGAGTTTAGGCACGTTTAAAGGCCCCCAAACAAGAGGACACCAAGCAGCAGGTGAATCATGATCATAAAGTTTATGACAAGTAACAGATATCTTAAACTTGTTATCAGCCAAACATAGAGAAAGATTTGAGCTTGCAAGCATCAATTGTGCCCCACTTAATCACTGGTTTCCGTAGATCATAAGACTTCTTCAAAGAAGCCTCATGAACCCATTTAATCCATAGAGAATCCTTCTTGCATTGAATCCCCCAGGTAAGCTTGCAATTGAAGACTGATTCCAACCCTCAGCATGATATAAGCCAAGACCCCCCAACTTTTTTTTTTTTTTTTGATATACACACATCCTTCCAAGCAACAAGGGGGATTTTTTTTGTTCGCTCCCTCCCCAAAGAAACTTTCTACAAACTGAGTCTATATTTTTCAGAACTTGCTCTGGTGAGAGAAAGCCATTTGTCAAATATACCTGAATGCCAAACAACATAATCCTGATCAATACTACCCTGTCTGCATAAGAGAGTCTCCTAGCATGCCATGAATTGATTTTTGTAAGCAGCTTATCAATAAGAGGTTGACATTGAACCCTAGTCAGCCTACCACATGAAAAAAGCACTCCAATATATTTCGTAGGTAGAATACTTTGGTTAGCTGTATCATCAACTCCCCCAAAGTACACATTGCTCTTGTTATAGTTAGTAGGTAATCTAGACACAAAGGAGAAATGAGTAATTCCTTCATTTATAGACTTAGCAGTGGCAAGAGTCCCTTTTCCAAAAAATAAAAGGTCATATGCAAAGAGCAAATAATAAATTCCAAGTATTTTAAACATTGGACACAACTGAAACTTTTTTGTTTTTGGTCATCCTTCTCAGCCATCTAGAGAAATACTCTATACAAATAACATATAGATTAGGGGGGGTGGGGGTGGGGGGCGGGGGGTGGGGGAGAGGATCCCCCTGTCTAAGGCCTCTTTTGCCTTGAAAATAACCATGCAACTCTTCATTAAAGAAAATAGAGAACTTAGGTGTATTAACACATAGCATAATCCAATGAACAAATAGGGGAGGGAAATTTAAACGATGTAGAACTTGCTCCAAGATTTTCCAATTGCCTGAATCAAATGCTTTCCTTATGTCAACTTTCAACATGATCTTAGAAGAGACTGATTTCCTCTTATAATACTTAAGCAAGTCATGAGCAATGAGGATATTGATAACTAAGTTTCTTCCTTTGATAAAAGCAGTTTGAGGTACCTTCCTCTATTAGCCATGGCATGAACTCTTGCATCCTATGGGCAATAATCTTGGAAATGACTTCATAAGAGAGATTTACACAAGATATAGGCTGAAGCTGATTATTGACTTTGGCGATCAAAGTAGTAGTTGTAGAATTCCATTGTCCAAGAAGCCTCCCCTTACAAAAGAATTCAAGTATGGCAGGGCAAAAATCATTATCAATGACACTCCATGCAGATTTAAGGAAGCAAGTTTGAAGAGAACCCATTAGGCCCAGATGCCTTGAGATCAGACACAAGAAAAAACAAAAGCTTTGACAATCTCCTCCTTAGTTACTGGGATAAGCAACTTAATTTGCATATCAGAAGAAAGGATTTTGCATATTTCAACACATCAGAGTCGATATCAGGTACATAAGTAGTAGTCAGGAGAGCCTTATAATAATCCACAATTTCAGAAGAAATTGAAGCAGAATCTATATTAGAAAGCCAAACTCTTCTAACCAAAGGGAGAAAATCATGATGCTGAGTCCACATTTTGTAAAATCTAAAGGGCTTCTTACTCAAAGCTGAGGAAATACCACCAATAGTAATTACACATTTGTAGGTAGAAAATCAACATAAATGTTAGCAAAAGTACCCAACCAGTGTTGATTTGCAAATGCCTTGTCTATTCTGGACCAAACCCTATCATGAGCCTCCTGCTTATTTGCCCTCGTAAACCAACATCCCGTGGACTTCAGATGATTAAGACCAGCCTTGCTAATACACTCTTACAGCCCCTTAGTCTCATTATTTAGACTGCTATGATTTATTTCTAAATGTAACGAATATCCGCTGTGAATTGTATTAATTTTTGCTTTTCGCTAAAACATTAAATTATAACCATCCACCAAATAATAGAGGTTTATGATGTAAAAACTGATGTTTATATTGAAATGGAGAAAATATGAATCTCACTCTAGATCTATTGCATCCTTATTATCGTCACTCTCTGGTACACAAACAAACACAGAAATACACATGCACAAAGACATGCACACATGTAGTCACGAGCAAAACAAAAGGCATGCATACGTTTTCTCACTCACACTAAAATAATTACATACACATGCACACATGCTAGAGAGAGAGAGAGAGAGAGAGAGAGAGAGAGAGAGAGAGAGAGAGAGAGAGGCGAGAACATATACTGATGATAGACAACACAACACAAGGGGCACATGCAAGCACATAAATTGTTGGGATCCAAGGATGTAGGGCTAATTACGTGCTCTCACATTGAAGAAAGCACCCATTCACCACATATATTCTACTTGTACTCCCACTATTATCTCATGTATAGTAAGCCTTACCTTCAAAAAGCATCTTCTCCTCTTGCACCTTGCTCAACCTTTCATAGAAAACCTATCATCTCAACTTTTTAAAACACATCAAAAGTAGATTAAACTTACCCAACTCCTCTATATATTTCTATTATGGACTTACATCTTCTCATGTGATGAGAGTTACATAAGTTTCCTCAAGTTTAGACAATCACATGCTTTCACTTTGAAAAATGCCCCCATTAACCACATATATTGTACTGCCACTACTGTCCCGTGCATATTTAGTCCTTGCCTCCAACAAGAATCTCCTCCTATTTCACCTTGCTGAATCTTTCCTAGAAAAACAATAATAAAAAAAAATAGGCTAAAATTAAACAAGAACTCTATATATTTCCAATTAAGGACTTACATGTATCCTCAACTGTTGAGAGTTACAACACAAGTTTCCTCAACTTTAACAACACTATAACACTAACAAAAACAGTTCTTACCACTACACTAACTTAACACAAACACTTCAACAAGTTCACTAAGTTGAGTTACATACCTACTTGTTATATTTTACTTCTCTCTCTTTCTCTTTAACTTTCACCTACATCTTCTTCCTCCTTGCACCATTCTTCTCACTGCAAGGCCCCACCTCCGAAACTCTGGTTGCCACCTGTTGAGCCTGAGTTCAACGAGCCCATCTGATTCTGATCTCTCTGACCCAATCCACCCCCTAAACCCCTAACCATACTCCCAACCCCGAGAAAATCCCTAGTTAGTCCATCAGAACCCCCTCCCATTAAACTCTGGTGCAACTTGCTCTCATGAGGATGATGATCAATCTCATCCAACCCCTGATGGTGCCCAAACCCATCGAAGATCCCGGCATTTCCATTGGCTAGAGAGTTCATAAGATCCTGTAGGTTCGCCTCATTCTCCATCTGCGCCCTCGATATGCCCCCGAACCCTGCCGCACCTGATCCGCCGCTAGTTGTGGACCCCATCTGCGCAGCCTTCTGAAGCAACGCCGTCGCCGACATCTGAGGAACCTGCATTGGCTCGGTATAGTCGCCCATGTAGGCTCCGGCGAAGAGAGTCATCGGTTCTGCGTTTGCCTGGTCGGCCATCAAGAAACCAGAATTGTTAGGGTTGCTAACTACGTTATTGGCATTGTTACTAGTGGTGCCGCAGAAGGCGAGATTGAAGAGGCTGGCTGCGGCGGAGACTGACGCAGACGACGACCCTGACACATTGTGCATGAGGGCGTGGAAGGGTTTTGGGTGTTCTTCTTGGAAGTCATGGCCGGTGGTGGCGGAGGAGAGGTAGAAGGCTGAGGAGGCGGGGGAGCGTTGGGGGAGGAAGTGGTCGAATTGAGGGGCGCTGGCAGCGGCAGCGCCAAGACGGAGAAGGTCGGCAGCGGAGGAGGCAGCGGGGCCATGGTCGAGGTGGCCGGGGTTGACTTGAGAGAGGCCGAGGTTGATGTTGTTGGTGTTGGAGAAGAGGCCGATGGCGTTGAGGTTGGTGGGCAGTCTCGCGCTCTCTTGGGCTAGTGCGTCGCAAAAGGCTCGGTGGGTTATGAAGCTGTCACGCCTGAGGAAAAGAGAGAGGAGAATTAGGACATGGATTTGATTTGAGAAGGTACTTGAATTCATTTGTTGAGTATAAGACATTTTATGAGAAATTGAAGAATAAATTGGATTATCGATGTTTGAAGTTTTGCGCAAATTATGAGTGTTTAAAACTAAATTACGCTTTTTGGTGATTTTCTTTATATAAGCTTCTTCATGAAGTGATGCATGGAAGAAGCAACTAAGTAGTAGTCTCGTAACTCTAGTTTCTAGAAGTAATATGAACAACCAAAAATCTAAGTAGACCATATTGAACTTTTTTTGTAATGAGAATTACGCTCTAACTAAGAAATAAATTAAAACAAAGTAACTAATTACTCATGTTTAGCAAACATTAAAAATTTTAGACTTGCCTAATGACTCAAACATTACGATAATCTTGTTGTATAATATAATATTTGATAATTTCATTAACTATTTAAATTTTTGATAAATTAAGATAATGTCATTTAAAATTTGATTAATGAAGAAAATATAGAATGATGATTGAATGCAAATTTTAATCGCTAAGATTAATTTAGAATTTAATGATGATTGAATGCAAATTTTAATCTCTAAGATTAATTTAGAATTTTAACTAATTGCTATGTTCTCTTCATGGACTACCGAAAGAGTAGTCAAATTATAGCCTAGAATTGTATCATCAAATTTGAAGGAGAAAAAAAAAAGTAAACATACAACTATAGAAAAGAAAAAAAAATGATTTTCTTTATTTGTCTATTGAGCTACACATTGTGATAACATAACATAAATTTTTGTCAATGCAATTCATTTTATTGAGTAATTTCATTTATTCACAACTATGTATGAATTTGTTTGTAAGAAATTAAATAATTAATGATCAAATCCTCAAAGATGGAAAATTCAAATGATAGCAAGAAGCATCTTTTTCAAACAACAAACATAGCAAGCAATGACCTTGGAGACCCCAAACCTTGGTCCCCATTTTCCCCAAACAAGCAAATAGAAAACAAACATGACGGAAACAACCCCCGCTTCAAACTTAGAAAAAGGCATTACTGCATGTCAACACAAAACCCATTTCAAGCACTGCCTGCTTCATCAATGCAAAACCAGAATTTTGCACAAAACATGCTAACAAATAATAATATGCATTAATTACCCCCAACCCACATTCTCCCCTTACACCTTTCTATAATCATGCAAACCCCATCAGTCAATTTAAGTCTCATTCCTAGTACTTCAATCAAAGCTACCTCTTGATTGAGCAATGAGTACTTCACTCGTTAGCAAAAAGAAAAAGAAAAAGGAAAAGAGAGAGAGAGAGAGAGAGAGAGAGAGAGAGAGAGAGAGAGAGAGAGAGAGAGAGAAGCTAGACTTTCAATGAAAATCTGTGTACCCCTGCCCACAACTGGCCAACCCGCAAGACAACAAAACCTGTGAACTCAAAACCCTAGCGTGGATTCCAATGACTAAAAATTCCCTGCTCTTTTTTTTTCACTAATAACCCTAACCCTAACTGTAATAATTTACCAATGATAGATTTTACCTTGAGAAGAGAGTTCCACAGTCACAGCGGTACTCTCTAGTGCCGCAAGTCTTGGAGTGAGCCTTCCAGTCCGACTGAACGGCGTAACGCTTGGAGCACTTTTCGCACTTCCACTTCTTCTCGCCGTGCTTCCTGCAGAAGTGCTTCTTGATCCCGGTGAGGTCACCCAGGGCCCTTGAAGGCTCGTGGTGGACGCAAGTAGGCTCCGGGCATAAGTATACTTTTCTTCGAACTTCTTTTGTGCTCTTCTGTTTCAATTTCCACGGTAGATTGTGTCCTCGCCTGTGGAGCTGCAGGTTTTGCTCCCTTTGGAATCCTTTATTGCAGACCTCGCAGACGAATCGGTTTGTGGCCATAAGGGTTTTTGGCGATAGGGCGATTACTTCTGCGTCTGGATCTGGATCGGATCGGAAAGTTCGATAAGCATGTTGCAATCTTGTATAATTTGGGTGCGGAGACTAGGGGCTTAGGATTTACTTACTTGGGTTACCTGGTTGGTTCCTCTTCTTTTTTTGAGGGGGGGCGGCGGCAGCGGAGGGTTGCTGAGAGCCACTGGCTGTTGTCGCTGAAGAGCTCAGCGTCGTCGTCGACTGGGGCTGCGGTTGAATTTGATGATGATCGGATTCAGCGATGCTGAAGAAAGAGGCCGATGAAGATGCTGAGGCCATTTTGATCTTGTACTACTTCTTGATGACCTTTTCTCCCTGTTATTTCTTTTGTTAATTTATGGAAAGTAATATCAGTGACTAGTCCTAATCAAGCAAGTGAAGGGAAAATTCTCTCACTAGAAAACATGATAACATGAACTCTCTTGGTTCTATCTATCGTCTATCTATCTATTTTCAATCTGTGTATTTGTCTGTCCTCTCTCTCAAAGTCTAAAAATATTAAGGAAAAAAATCGAGGAAAAGTGTGGAGAGAAGAAAGGGGTAGCTTTAATCTGTATAGCTCCAAATTCTTACATCTAAGAAAAGAACAAAGGCAGGGGGAATCCCAAACAAACAGTTACACTCCGAAGCCGAGTAAGTAAAGTGAAGAGAATGAAAGAAAACAACAACAACGGAAAAAGAAAAATAAAATAAAATAACTTAACAATTAAAGAATACAAACCAAGCCCAAGTTTCTTCTTCCTCCTCCTCTTCTTCTTCTTCTTCTTCTTCTTTCTTCAATATTTTTTTCTGTTTTGGAGAGGTGAATAGGGAGGGAATTGAGAGAGTAAGAAGAGGTGGTTGTTGGATGATGGCTTTCAATTCCCTGTCATACTTTTCCTTCTCTCCTCTCTCTTCTATTCTCTTCCTTCTCCTCCCTTTGCACCACAAATAAAAAATTGTAGCCAAAAATGTATATAAATTGGAAAGGAGAGAGAAAGAGGTGGGAAAGAGGGGGGAGAGAGAAAGAGGTTGATGGGAGCTCACGACGACAGGTGTGTCGTTATGTGGCGAGAGGAGAGGGGGCCCACCGACCTGTAGGGCTTACCCTCTCCCCCTCTCACACTAGGCTAATATCCCTCAAATTTCACACTGACAAAATTCACTTAAGAAGACCCGCTTTTGTTTTTCCTTCCCTAGTAAAAGAGGACATGTAGGTCATTGTGACCACAGTGACGCTAGGCTAGTGATAACAAAAAGATGGTTCCCAAGTAGGAAAAAGGTTTGAGCGGAAAGGGAAGGGACTTTGGTACCCTTCTTCATAATCATTTTTTTCCGCAAAGCGCTTAGTTTATCATCTTTTTTCATTACTGTCATTAATATTTGGGCAAAATCATCAGATTTTGATATATTTTTTGACCTAACATACCAACCAGCTATATTTTCTTATTCCGGTGATGATATGATATATTTTGTGTAAAATGGTGACAAAAACCCTTATTTTTTGGTCGGCAAAATTCTAACGAGTTCGGTCACGTGACCACTCTCTTGCGTCTAATGTGACTTCCAACACGGCAAGTAATTATGTTCAGATTTATGAGCTGAAAGAGGGTTTTTTTTTTTTCCAAATTAGGGTTCAAAAGAGTTAGGGTTCAATTTGGGGGTGTTCTTCAGACAAAATCTATTGGGAATATTTTGATTATTTAACTACACATAAACTAAAGATACATTAACATTAAATAGATGAAATTCTACCAATGGTTAACATCTAGTGGAATTTTGCCAGCTTTGACATCAATTCTTTTACAAATTGTTTCCATCTTCTAATCCATTACGAAGAACTAAAAATAAATCTAGCAACATTTCTAACTTTTTCTATAATTGGTTTGATATCACTAAATGCACTTTGCACAATTAAATTTAAAATATGACATATACTTCTAACATGAAAAGTTCACTAGCACCTTGGCATGGCAGTAGGAAAGTTTTTGGGATATGATCTGCAACTATATCATTATCGCTTACATTATCCAGTATAATAAGTGTTTTCGGCTCAAATTGGATCGTTCGTGGAGCATGTGATGTGAGGCCTTCACGACTTGGGCTTCGAATGAGCAGAGAAGGGGTCTGGTCCACTTCTTATTTTTGTTTGGGTGAGATCTTGACCGTGTGCCGATGGAGAAAAGTCAAGGACCTGCGTTGACTATACTACAAGATGGAAGGTATTGACTTTGCCCCTTAGTGAAGCTCGCACTTTGGAGGAAGAATAGATCTCGGTTGATGAAGACCAAAAGCTATTCTTTTTTCCACTCGAATTTTTGCAAACCATCTTATGAGAAGAAGATAACTTCAACTAAGGGAGAAGTTGTTCTCGGGTTTTTATAACCCTTTGAGAGGATAATATTCCTTAGAGAGTAGTGGCTCTTGAGTGATTAGAAATCCTAGTGAGCAAACCTCGATACAGTGGTGATAGGCTGATGAGAAAACTCTAATGAAGGGGAGATATATAACTCACAAGACCAAGAAGAGCCCAAGGTAACCCAATGAACCCTCTAAAGCAACACTGCTAGAGAAGAGGAGAACTCAAACCTAAGGTAAAGTGATTTGGATAAAAATTTGGAGCCCCTTTGGTTGTGAGCTAAGGATCTCTATTTATTGAGGAACCCTTGTTTATGCGGATTAGGAGGTTTACGCACTGTTAGACTTACGCGATGAAATAGTTTACACTCTGTTAGCTTTACTTGAGTACTCTGGTAGATTTTTAGGACACAGACATCCAACAGATTGCGACACTCGTCCTTCACAACAACTTTGGCAAAAGTTATCATTTACATAGTGCCACGTAAACACTTTCATAGGCTATTTTGTTAGTCCTACATGATCTTTATGCTATGATTTTATCTTATAGCATTCTGACGCCTCTGATTTACTACAATTTTATTTGCCAGTTCGTCTATTAGTCCTGTGAAAAGTTTATGCATTGTTAACTTGTTGGTCGCGTAAGTTTGGCACGGTGTAAACCTTAGCACTGCGTGATCTTAGCATGTCGTGACCCTAGCACTATGTGACATTAGCATTGCATGATCTCAACACTACGTAAACATGCCTTGGTCTATCTAAGAGTGAGTTTTGATTTGATTCTCACTCTGCCTAGGCTTGGGGATTCATCACCTGTATCCCTAGCCCCTCATGAGTCTATTTTTTCATATTGAGCCCTTTGATCACTTTCGAATGACCATTCTATCCTCGATGGGACCCCTTCATGGTGTTATAGGATACTTGATTGATGGTTTGACAATGTTACTAGTCTGCAAGACCCCCTCCAAACATTTCTGAAATTTGGGTTTAGGCACAGATGATTTCGAAATACTTTGGGAAATTGGTGATGTAATGTTGAACCATTTTGGAGACACCTTCTGGGGCCTGGTGGGTGATCTCAATCAGTGAGCGTGTTGGAACACTCCAATCATTGAAACAAACATCGTTCAGAGGTGTGATGTTGAATGTGATGGCTAATTTACCCCGGTAGAGATGTATTGTTGAATGTACTGGAGATGATTTTGGAAGAGGTTTTACTATTGAGCTTTCTAGCGGTGTCGCTCTCATAGGTATAGTGTTGAACTTAACATATTACGATCTCAGCAAAGGTGCAATGTTGAACCTAGGTGTACTATTGAATCCGCTAAGATCCATCTAGGTAGAGGTGTACTGTTGAACCCACCGAGGTGATTCCAAAGAAGGCTTGATATTGAGCCTTTAGGAGGGAAGGTGTAGTGTTGAACTTAATAGACAGTCATCTCAGTAGAGGTGTAATGTCGAACCGAGGTGTACTGTCGAACAGGGCTGTACTATCGAACCTCCTGAGATCTATAATAGTAGAGGTGTATGTTCGCGGGGAAAACCGTTGTTGATGACATTTTCATTAATCTGCAATTTGAACTTATTACAAATTTATTTTTTACAACAAAATTCAAGAGAGACCTCACCTTTTTATAAGGCTTACAACGAAAATATCAAAATAAAAAAAATACAACTTAAATTTTCTGTTTTGAACAAACGCGGGGCCCGTTTATCGGACTCTCGCTTACATGGGATTCTTTGCCTGTGCCGGGGACTTCTTTTACGTCCGTGGACCACGAGCAATCCTGATCTTCGATTGACGATCTAGGTGCTAGGATTGTAGATCTGAGAGGTTTGTTTCACGAAGAAAACAAATGTCTAACGGGAATCAGCCCACGAAGGGGAAGATAACTGGAGCGGGTGAGATCTACTAGGAGAAATCACGAGCTATCCCTGAGTCTAGTTAGCAGCCTAGACTAGAGGGAGAGTTTAGATCACAAACCTAACCTTAGATCTGGCGGGGTGAACTTGAACGGCGTAGATTTGATCTGTAGCAGACTCTGGGTGCCGTCGGCAATTCTTGAAGTTGGCAGAGCTCCCGCGTAGATCTAATTTTTTTGCCAAGAAAATCCAACCCTGAACTCTGAGCACCCCCCTGTATTTATAGCCTTAGGAGGGGGGGGAGGAAGTGCGTGCTCGGCCGAGAGGCTGAACACTTCGGCTCTTGGCCGAAGCGCTTCTGCCTTTGCCGAAGATTCCCTCC
>JBAKGM010000346.1:0-10562 GCA_037177215.1 Asparagus racemosus
AGGGGCTGTCTTACGCCGCGGTCTTCTTCATCAGAGTCGCTATCAACATGATTAATGTTGTTACGACGACTGGTCTCACCCTGACAGTTCGTTAGTGCCTGGATTTGCTGGTCATGCATCTCCCGCATCTGATGCATGGCCATCTCTATTTTGAATTTGAAATTCTCCTTTTGTTTGTTCATGGCCTCTTCAAGCATCCGGGCCACTTCTTCGGTGCTGATCATTAAGATCTCCCAAGGCTGCCCCTCACTGGAGACTATATAATCGGATGCCAGGGTGGAGGCGGCATCTGACACTTCCTCTTCTGACGGCAGCCCCTTCAAGATTTTGTCATAATGGGGTCAACGTATAGTCCCAGCCTGTAATCGGGTTATCCAGTCGGATGCCTGGGGAACAGCACGGGTTGACGTCTTCTGGCTCGTCATGTTATTTGTGACTCTCGGCAATTCATCGCTTTGAGCCAGCGGCGTTCTCCTGTGGAAGCGTCTTGATCAGGGCCTGTCGCCAAGTCTGTTGAAGATAGAGACCCTGTCTAGAGTTGCTTGATTGCAGCTGCACTCTGATAGCACTACCTTAATTAATCTGGAGCATGGGCAATGCACGGGCTTCTCTGGAGAACTTCTCTTCTGAGACTTCTTCGTACCCCCGGCACGATAGTACAACTCATCGACGTAATTGCCGGAGCAACCCATCATGTGTCGGCACAGTCTCTCGAGTATAACGTCATCGTCATTAGACGACAACGTCTCCATCCAAGGACGGACTGCTTTATCGAAGGTGTCGAAAGTAATTCACCTTGATGTTCGCTTGTGCGTAGTCTCGGCGGGCTCTCGAACTTCAATTCTGAGTCCGGTCGGTGGAGCTGGAGGAGCCTTGAGGTGGGTTCGACCTCCTGCATGAGGAGTGACCCGTGATTCCCTCAATGGACTGAGGCGTTCCTTGATGGTCGGCCTGCTGGTCATGGTGAGAGCTGGCTTCACCGGAGGCGTAGATGTGGACGCCAGAGGTGGTCTCGGTGCCGCGGCAACTTTGGTTGAAGCGCGGGTAGGTGTTGGCTTCGTTGCCAGAGTGGTTGACATTGAGACGCCCTCAGCTTTTGTCTTGGGTGCCTGGGTTGTTGGTGCTGGGGCACTTGCAACTCTTGGCTTGAGAGCTGGGGTAGGAACTGGACTGTCGGCAGTCTTGGGTTTGGACGTCGTGACCGCCGAAGCTAGAGTGCCGTTGGATTTGGGCCTCCACACTTGGCGATACGTCGGCAGCTTCTCTGCCTCCTCCTCCTTCTTCATTTCACGAGCTTGCTTCACCAGAGCTCGTGCCTACACGAGGAGCGCGCGTCGCTTCCGAATGCACTCCTAGAGTGTGGAGCGATTCCGTCTGACATGGACCCACTCATTGGTTGACGGTTTGGGGAGACCGTCAAGCATCTGAGGCTGGAGTCTCTGCATTAGTCTGGATCTTAGATCAGCCTCGTAGCAGACCCCATCCGTGGATTCCATGGCCTTGGCGAGCTTGGGGGCCATGTTCTGTCACTGCCTTTGGCGAGCTCGCTAGGTGAGTGCGGGCACACCGTCAGCGGACATCTGAGAAGTCGGGGTGACTTGGGCTTCAGGCGCCGAGGGGACTTCGCCGCTACCAGGGGCAGCGGGGTTGGACTCACTGTTCTGGGGCTCTTCGTCTTTGGCCCATCGGCTTCTCCTTGTAGCGGAGATCTTGTTGGAGCGGCGGGGAGAGTTAGATCTGGAGGAGGAGGAGAGATACTCCTCGTACTTTTGTTAGTCGAATTCAAATTCGACCTCTTTTTCTACCAGGATCGGGATCCGCGGCTGCGGCACGACGACCTCGGATCTGAGGCTGGTGGCTCCCACTGTGGTCGCCAGCTTGTTTGCACGGAAAAAAGTTGCTGTTGAGATTTCTATTGAATCTGCAATTGAACTCGTTACAAATTTATTTTTTACAACGAAATTCAAAAAAGACCTTGCTTTTTTATAAGGCTTTACAATGAAGAAAACTCAAATTAAAAAAATATAACTTTTGTTCCAATTTTGAACAAACACGGGGTCCGTTTATTAGACCCTCGCTTGCGTGGGTGTCTTGGCCTGTGATGGGGACTTGCTTTGTCCGTGGACCATCGCGTAATCCCGATCTAATCAGGGATCCAGATGCTGGTTTTGCGGATCTAAGGGGTTTATTTCACGAAGGAAATAAACGCCTAATGGGGATCGATCTCACGAAGGAGATGATCGCCGGAGCGGGTGAGATCTACTAGGAGAAATCACACGCTTGCCATGAGCCTAAGACGCAGCTTAGACTTGAGAGTAGATCAACACAAGCCTGACCTGGATCTCTGTGAATCTGAGCTCGAACAGCGTGGATCTGACGTAGACAGCTCGATCTTCGCCAGTAACAAAATCTCAACCCTGCAGAGCTCTCGCAGCTTTCCAAAAGATCCAAGCTCGGCAAAAAATCTCCAACACTCAACAATGAACTCCTCCTCCTCTATTTATAGGTTTTGACAGAGAACGGGAGGGCATGAATCACGCGGGGCACCATTTGGTGCCTCGCACTTTGGCTGAGGCACCATTGGTACCTCAGCCTTGGCCGAGGCAACAATTGGTGTCTCGACCAGGCCGAGGCACCAAATGGTGCCTCTGCCTGAATACGCTTGGTGTAATTCCATTGGCGCTTAAGCACGGTTGATTCCGTCGATGCTAACGCTTGAGTCTGATCAACTCGCCTTGCAGATTCCCACTGACTCGAAGCTTTGTTGTTGGATATGTCGCTTCGTTGATTTGCACGACTCGCCGACTCGCTTCATGGGCTCGTCGACTAGCCTCATACGTTTTGCGGTCTTGTCGCATCGCTCGATGGTTCGTCGGTCATGAACTCACCAACACAAGTCTGATTCGGGCACTGATAAGCGATTTTCAACGCCTACAGCAGACGCTATTGCAGAAGACTTGGTTCTTTTAGAAGAAGAGTTGGAGGAACTACAAAGACTACGATCTGGGTGAGGAGTTGTTGAACAAGAGTTACAACAAATGCAGGCCCAATCTGAGCGCCTCAGGGCAAGTTTGATCATAAGGGAGAAAATTAAAGCTGATTTCCTTTAATCGATTGAGCTACAGAGCGCCGAGCTTGCTCGCTTGCGGAAAGCCATCGAAGATACCAAAGTGATGCCAGATCTTCTGAAGATTGAGCTGACTCACGTTGAGAAGGCTTGTTCTAAGATAATCAAGTAGATGAGAGCTTCCGATGAAAGGTCTGCTGTGCTAGAGCAAGAGATCATTCAGCTTCTAACTCATGATGATTCCTCAAGAGCCTTTTTAGAGAAGGAGTTAGAGCAGAAATTCAACGAAGAGCTCTCCGACCTAGAGGAAACGATTCGCCGCCACCAATTGTCTCTTTGATTCAATTTTGTTACCTTTCTGCTGTAAAGTGAACATTTTGTATTTCCTCCTTTGTGAAATAAAATTCTTTTATTATGCTATCTGTTTTGTTTTGAATCAATGAGCATAATCTTGATAGGATTTTTAGCAAACCCTTAGCCGTCAACGGATTTGATAAGCCTTTACCAACTACCATTTGAGTTGGGATAGCATGTAGATTATCTAAGTCCGTTCTACATGTAACGTTGCGCTAAAAGATTAAACTCTCTTAGACTTGGCACTTTAATATTGAATACGTAGTTTCGGTCAATATTCACGGGTATTGACTACCCGGCAGTATGTGTTAGACGCTGACTTCTTCCTGATTTAAGGAAAGGAATAACACCTACTACGCATAAATAGGCGTAGATTTAACAAATCATTAAGTCAGTAATGAGACAGGCTATGTGTTGAATACATAGACTTTATTTACTACGATGTTGAATGCGTAGATTTTGGAAGTTCTTGTCTTTTCTTGGGGCAAAGACGAACCCGTTGTGTCTTCTCTTGGGGCAAAGACGAACACGTTGTGTCTTCTCTTAGGGCAAAGATGAATCCGTTGTGTCTTCTCTTGAGGCAAAGACGAACCCATTGTCTCTTCTCTTGGAGCAAAGACGAACCTGTTGTGTCTTCTTTTGTGGCAAAGAAACCCGTTGTGTTGAAGAAGAAGAAGGTATTTTCTTATCTCCTTCTTCAATCGAGAACTCCTTGTTCACGTGAACCGAGAGTTAAAAGATTCTTGGCACAAGTGCGTCAAGAAATCTATAAGGAAACTCAAAGTGGGATCTCTGCTTCGAGAATCTTAGAAGGTGAAACTAAGAGGGGGATCTCCACTCCTAGAATGGAAAAAGGAGTCAAGCCACATGGCTTTGACTCAGAATAAGTCCTTTTAGCTCACGTGAGTAAAAGGTAGAATTGGGGCATCAAATGTTCAAATTTGTCTCCTCGTAGGGCAAAGACGAAATTTACACTTGATGTTGGCCTTAACCACTGTGATTTTAGCCAAAAGGGAGTAACCAAATTTTGATTATAGCCCTAATTGTTTGAAGGTTTGACCAAGTGGGAGTGATGAAAATTTAATTTTGGTCCTAACTGTCTGAAGGTTTGACCAAGTGGGGGTTTATGGATCATGACTATTCAAAAGTCCAATCATAAAAGAAAAATTTCAATTATCAAAGTATGATAAACCTGAGTCTTTCATTGTCAAACGGGTTATCCCGAATATACTATAGATAGTATTTTTTCAGGAACTTCTAATTAATTGGCATCATCAGCTTATCACCATTTTGGGTGATTAAGCGATATGCTCCGTTTGAGTAGACCATATCAATTATAAACGGTCCTTCCCATTTGGGCTAAAATTTGCCTTTCTTTCTAGAATTAAGAATCATCGGTCGCTGGACGGCAAGTACCAAATCTCCCTCCTTAATGACCCGATGCCGGACCTTTTTGTTGAAGGCTTTAGAAATCCTAGCTTGGTATAACTCAATTTGTTGTTGAGCTTCCAGCGATTTTCATCCAATATCTCAAGCTCTACAAGACGTTTTTGATGCTGCTCGTCATCTGTCATTCCTGTCGCAAGTGCGACACGGAGAGATGGGATTTGTATCTCCAATGGTAAAATGGCTTCACATCCATATACCAAAGAATAGGGGTAAACCCAGTCGGTGTTCGGACTATGATTCGATAAGCCCAAAGAGCTTCGCCAAGCTTATCGTCCCAATCTCATTTATTAGTTTTTACCAGCTTTGCTAAGATTTTGATAATATTCTTGTTAAAAGCTTCAGCCAATCCATTTGCAGTAGGGTTATAAGCTATGGATGAGACATCTTGAATTCTGAACTTGTCGCCTAACTTGACGAATGCATTGCTGACAAATTGAGGGCCATTGTCGTGCACGATTCACCTTGGGACACCGTATCGATAAATGATGTGGTGTTTGATGAATTTAATAACATTGCTTGTCTTGATTTCTCTCAATGGAATTGCTTCAGCCCATTTAGAGAAATAATCGATGATTGCTAAAATGAAGCGGTCACCTTTTGCTGATGGGGGAAATATAGGTCCTACCACATCCATTCCCCAGGTTTCAAATAGCTAAGAAGTGGTTGACGGATGTAAATCTTCTGGTAGTTGATGCATGTAGTTAGCATATATTTGACATGTGTGACACCGTCTTGCGTAAGCAATTGCATCTTTGATCATAGTTGGCCAGTAATAACCCAATCTCCTTAGCCGATCTCCTAACTTAGGACCTAGTTGATGTGCACCGCAAATTCCATCGGGCGCTTCTTTGAGGGCTTCTTCTGCTTCCCCATTTAAAACCCATCGGAGTAATAAGCCATCATATGTGCAACGATAAAGTGTTTGAGATGCGATGTTATAGTAGAATCTCAGTGATCTTCTCCTGACCGATTCCCTTTCCTTTACATCTTCCAGTAAAATATTATGCAAGACGTAATCTATGATGGGAAATCACCAATCTCGAGGCTTGAGTTTGGTTGTGGCGGCATGCGCTTCTTTGATTTTCAAAGCATATTCTGGTATGAAGAGCTGATGCATCCTCACAGTGATGAACTGCTCTGTTTTCAGGGGTTGTACCAGTGAAACAGCTAATGCTGCTAGCGCATCTACGTAGGCGTTCTGGAGACATGGTATATACTTGACGAAGAAACTTTCGAAGGATTCTGCTACCTCTATTGTTACTTCATAATACGGGATCAAATCTAGATTTCTGACTTCATAGTCCCAACGGATTTGTCTGACTATGAGTTGGGAATCTCTAAAGTCTTCAAGATATTCGACCCCCAGCTCTTTGGCAAAACTGAGTCCAATAAGTACCGCGTTGTATTCAACCAGATTATTAGGGCACAGTTCAGTCAGCTAGTAAGCCCGCGGGATCACATGCTTCTCTGGGGAAACTAAGACAACTCCGACTCTGCCAGAGATCATAGAACATCCAAGAGCGCTTGCCACATTGGTCGCTCGAGAAGCACCATCGAAATATAATTGCCACAGGCACTCGTGGGAAGTATGGTTGATCTCGTAGGTTTCATCAGGTAAGTCTTCATAAATTTTAGCTTTATCCTTGTTGGGTTGGATTGCTAGAAGGTCACAAATTACTTGTCCTTTCGTAGACTTCTGTTGTTTGAAATGGATGTCATATTGCGAGAGAAGTAGTGCCCATCTTGCTAACCGGCAATTCAAAGAGGCTGGCTGCGTCATAAATCCCCGGATTGGATTAACATCCAAGATGACATACACTGTCTGTCCAACCAGATAATGACGCATTTTCTAGACTACAAATACTAGAGCCAAGCATTCTTTCTCGAGATCAGGATATCGAGATGCAGCACCCACCATCGTCCTACTCAAATAGTAGATTGCCTGCTCATGACCATACCATCATCATGTGTTAATAAAGCACTTAATGAATGGTTCGTCACTCTGACATGAATCAAGAACAGTTTACCTGATTTTGGTGCAATGAGGATAGGAGGGTTTGATAAATATGCCTTGATATCTTCAAAGGCCTTTTGATAGGCGTCATCACATATGAACGAAACACCTTTCTTGGTGAGGTTGGAGAAAGGCTGACACTTTCCTGCAAGATTTGAAATAAAACGTCTGACATAAGCCAATCTTCCTTGTAATCCCCTAACTTCTTTAAGATTTCTTAGAGGTTGTAATTTGTTGATCGCCTTCACTTTGTCAGGATCGATATGAATTCATTGCGATGTGACAACGAAACTAAGAATTTTACCACTTGCCATCCCTAAGAACGACTTAGTAGGATTCATCTTTAATTGATGGCTTCGCATGAGATCAAATACTGTCCTGAGATCTTTGATGTAATTACCTTTATTGCAGCTTTGACCACTAAGTCGTCAACATAACACTCAACAGTTTTCTGGAGATGCTCCTGAAAGATCTTCGTCATTGCTCGCTGATATGTAGCACTTGCATTCTTCAAACTGAAGGGCATAACAATGTAGCAGAAGATGCTGAGAGGTGTTCTAAATGAGGTGTGTTTCTCGTCGTCAGGATACATCTTGATTTGATTATACCTAGAGAACCCATCCATGAATGATATTCTTTCAAATCCGCATGTATTGTCTATGATGACATCCGTGATGGGTAGTGGAAAGTCATATTTCGGACACACAGTGTTCAAATCTCTGAAGTTGATGCAAATTCTAATTGTTCCATTCTTTTTAAGAATAGGGACAATATTCGCCATCCAATCTGGGTGTTGTTCTTCTCTGATAAAACCCGACTCTATGAGTTTCTTTACTTCAATTATAATTGCTTCCATAATTTGTGGACAAAATCGTTGTTGCTGTTGCTTCACGGGTTTGGCATCTTGTTTAATATTGAGGCGATGTACTGCCACTTTCAGATTAGGTCCTGTCATGTCCTCATAATTCTAAGCAAAGACATCAATATATTCTTTGGCAGGAGAGATTATTTCTTCTTTTTCTTCTTGTGAAAGACTGCCACTGATAAATATGGGTTTTGGATTTTCTTCATCTCCCATGTTTATCTGGATGACTTCATCTTCGGTAGGCGGCACCCGTTGTTCGAACCTATTACCGAACTGAACATTCAAGTGAAAAGTCCAGGGATCTTCCCAAGTTTGTGAATGATCATCCTCTTCGGGCTTTTCTGAATTTATTGTGGTCATATTACACATTAGTCCTTTGAATACTTCTCTAAGACTAACGTCTGAATCACACGTTGAAGAATCTGATGAATTATCTTGTTCATCAATCTGCCAACAACACTCATCGAAAGACGGAGAGGTATAACCCAAACTCCTTTGGTGTTCATAATAATGGTCGATTTTTCCTTTTGGCACATGAGAAGGTCGAGGGGAATTTCAAACACTGTGCCCGGAACAAAGACTTGCCCCGCGTGCAAAATCGTATCCCTATTTTTCCATGCAATCACGTGTTTCCAAACTATACCTGAAGAAATATTTGCAAAGTTCTTCATCATAATCCTCAACTTCCCAAAAGATGCTTTGCGGTGGAGATATCTCCCCTTTCCCAAAGATTATTTCCTATGCATCTTTCGGAGGAACGACAAAAGCTGACCCCGTTGAGCTTTGGAAGCACTTCTTCACCTGATTATTTGATGAGAGCGGCACATGCACCTCGTAATCTTTACACAGTCCCTACATTACACTATCAACACCAAGTACATACTCTAAATCGTCATTTATTATATGTTCATCGATAACTTGCCAATTACAACTTCCTCCTGACGATTCAGTTTCGTCAAGATCGATTACAAAAGGTTCAATGTCATTAAGTACAAAGTTTCCATCATAATCGAGCCCGGTTTTAGTATCAGCTTCATTCCCACTGTCCGTGTCCTGCACCGATGGTTCAGTATCAGATTCAGCACCATACAAAAGGGAATCAGTAAAGTAGTTCTCTAACCCCTTAAATGGTTGCTTATCTGCGACCACCGTCTTGACCATATTATCCACGTCCACATACTTTAAGCACTGGTGTAATGTAGACGGGACAATAACATTACTATAGATCCAAGGTCGACCCAATAGTAAGTTGTACGAAGTCTCTGCATCAACAACATAGCACGTGGCTTCGGATTTCAAATCTCCCAGCTAGCACTTTATTCGGATTTTACCCAAAGGTCTGGAGCCACTGATATTGAAGCCGTAGATAACAGTGCTGGTAGAGCCCAACTTGTTAGCCAGAATTTCAAGATGATACATCAATCGGAGTGGCATAATGCTGACTGCAGACCTTAGGTCAACTTGAATTCGGTTGACAGTAGTTGAGCCAATATACCCTGTAAAATACAAAGGCCTGTCATGCTTCGAATTCCTTACTTGCATATCATCTCGGGTGAATGTTATGCAAGGAAAGTGCTTAGCCACCAAGTTGTAATGCTCAAGCTTTTCACGGACTTGCTTTACTTGCGTGATGAAGGCTTCTGAGTCAGCTAACGCTTCCTGTAAAACCCACCTAGTCTCCTTAGAGAGACGCAACAACTCGTAGAGAGTTATCCTTGCCGAGATATTGGCTAACTGAGCCATGACATCGAAGCGATACTGATTGCTTGAACTTCCCGGTTTATCTCTTCCAATCGGATTATTGAATCGAGACTGCTTCATGATTTGAGTCTGCTGATGTTGAGGTTGCTTCCCTTTTACTTTAGTGGCATCTTCTTTAGTAGTTGGCTGCTGCTGTGATTTTTCGACTTGTGCAGAAGGGGTTATTGCCACCCCCAGCTCTGTCAGTGTCTTAGCATTCAGATTAGCATCTTCAGGGTATTTATACTCGTATTCATGTCCACTCCTAGTAGCATAAACTAGCTCTTCTTCGACTGTAAGAACCTCCTGCTCACCTTCGGATGACAAGAGAGTCGGAACCTTCTCATCATCTTCTTCTGGAGTTGCTGAGACATGATTACAAAACTTGCCTTTTAAGCTGGATGATGAGGATGATCCAGTCCACTGCTCGTCTTGAAGATCTGGATGAACCCAGAGAATTCGCCATTAGGGTCTGTATATGGAACTAACCCTTTTTGGCGCTGACAATGTGGGTCATCATTAACTGTCTTGACTCCCACCTGCAGAATAATCTTCTGCTTGTACATCATAGGTGGCATGGACCCAAAGTTGATAGCCACCATATTCAAACCGACCTTCTTTTCTTTCTTCGCTGTTATGATGCCAGCGTCAATCAAAGCTTGAATTTTGTCTTTAAGGACAAAGCAGTTCTTGGTCGGATGATGAACTCACCTATGGTATGAGCCGTATTTCAGGTCTGAAGTCTTGTTAGCTTCCTCTTGATTTGTGATTGGAGGCAACTTGATCTTATTGTTATCCAGAAGATACTTGAAGATGACCGGAACCTCCTCTTCCTTGAAAGTATAAGTTCTGTCGAATGTTGCATCTGGAGTCTTCTACACTTCCTGAGATTTTTGTTGGAACCTCAGTTGTGGCTGTGACTATTGTGATGGTTGTGGGCGTTGCTGCTGGAACGTCTGATTGGCATCAACAGCTGAAGTTTGCGCTTTTCCTTTACCACGGGGCACAAAGTTTGGCTTTGAAGGGCCTACTGTTGGTTGACCTCTTTCAGCCTTCTTTCGCTTGAGGAATCT
>JBAKGM010000347.1:0-11173 GCA_037177215.1 Asparagus racemosus
CCAAATTAGTTGCATTATCAATAAAGCAAGTTTCACCATCATTATCATCAATAATTGGAGTTGCATCGTCAACAGTTAGTGTGTGATCATGAACCACGGGGGCTTGAAGACTAATATTACGACGATATATAGAAGGCACACTTCGTCGTGGACGACTTACTTGAGAAACTAATAGAAAATAAATGATCGATGTTCAATTAAAGATAACTACAAGGTATTAAGGAAACGATAAACACTAAAACTATTACTATATTAGCATTTTACCAGACCATTGAAAAGATGCAATTAAAGATAACTACAAGGTATGAAAGCAGTAGAGTGTCTGAATGACGATAAGCTATCAAGATAAATTTGGCATATAGGAATCAGACGGCAAGATGAAGCTCTCTTCTTCACTGCCATGTCTCTATTTCTAATGAAGTCTGATGAATCAGTTTACAGATTTCTTTTGACCTTCTAGAAATGCGCACTACAAAATTCCAGCAAATTTTTCTTCATTGTGAACATGCAGGTGCTCTGTTAAAAAGTCCTAAAAGTATTTAGATTAGAATTATGATGATAGGTTTAATAGAAAATTTAACAGAAATTAAGAGTTAAAAAGTCCTAAAAGTATTTGAGTCTCACGTGAGAATTTTCGGAGGGAAATCCTCAAGCTTGCATGACTTAGAGTATTAAAGTGCAAAATTAAAATTTTTAGAGTATGTAAGTGCCGCAAAAAAACAAGTATACAAGTGCAAAGTACGCGAAACTATAGACTGTTTAAGTTCAATCGAGCCTATCCTAGTATTGGTTTTGCCAAACACACAACACTTCTTAGTTGGTATGAGAAACGCAAATTACAGAAGTGCATGGATGGATAACTTATCATAATCTATTAAAATTTTGAGTTCTGGAGCATGTGGGGGGAGCATGTGGGATTCAAAGCCTCTACAATTTGCCTATGTCAGCACGCAACTCAAAAGCTACAACAGCCAGTATAATGTATGCTGCAGCCTGGATGAACTTAAAATCTCAAAATATTATATATGAACAAATATCGTTAAAAATATTAGAAATTCTCAATAAATCGAAGCCTACATTGGGTAATGAAAACCCTGAAGAAATGCATGCATATCACATAAAACAATGTACCGTGATGAATATATACAGGAGAATAAGACTACTCAGGAAGTCAGCAAGCATCCAAAGAGCAGACTTAATAAAGAGTAATGCACTTTGACATGGTTAACTAACCAAACTAGATAAATAGAAATCTCACAGTTCTGAAACAGAACAGAAAAAGGAAAAAAAAAAGAAAAGAAAAGAAAAGAAAAGAAAACAGTACATGTATCTACCATGGATTTGGTGAAATCCAAATAGGTGGAACCTGATACTTGACTTTTAGTTGACTAAACTCTTGAAAGCTTTGATCTCCCAAGTCATAAATGGCCATGTCAACAAAATAGCTTTCCTCGAACTCTTGAGCACCGCTTGCATTTCCCCGTAAATTTATCATATGCCCAGACCCATGCTCTGTAAAATAGATGCAATTTGGCTTGCATCCTTCACACTCCGCTGCTCGTACACAATGCGAATAGTTCTTGCCCAAGAACAAAGCTTGAACACCCAGGCTTTCCATCTCAACCCATTCAAAGTTGAATTTATATGTAATTGGAACTCTCTTCCTAAACTTGACAATCGTGTACTCGGGCTCAGGTTTAGGCTTGACTGGCTTTTCAACAGCTTCAAGCTTGTACACAAAAAAAACTCTTCAGTTTTAGAATCAACTTTATCATCTTCATCGTCCCCATAATCAATTACCCTTACAACTTGCAACAGGTCTCCATACATTGACTCGACCAAAAAAATCATAAACAACGACTATCCCCTCATAATTAACACCATAAATCTGACCCTTGTAACAGATGACATCTTGGATGTGAGTTAGACAATCCTCTACATTAGTCCACTTGTCATATCCAACCCCACAAAATGATAGTACACAGAATTGGGAGACGATTGCCATCACCCATATGCAATCATCATCACCATCATCATCATCCAAATTTCTCCTCTTATTCGAAGGATTTGACAATATCACGACCTTATCTACATACCCAAAATCATCGTTATCATATATTGAGAAACCGCCATCAGGAAGTTGGAATGCATCGAGAGATGGGAGAGAGATTTGGGACCTTGTTAATGGATTCAAGAGTTGAATGTCTCGACCTTGGATATCCGAGATGCACAACCAACCGTGAGAGGAGCCAACAATCCACTTGTTTCTTATTTCTGGCACAACAAACCCCCCATGATCTCTTCCATCAGAAATAGAGAAGAAGTTGATGTTTTCCCACTCATGATCGCAACATTGCATTAGCAATGGTGGAGGGGGTTTACTAGGGAGGGCACAGAGGCATAATGGTAATTTTGGTGGAAGCAAGTGAAGATTGTCCATGACAATGGAGCGAAATCTACTACAAACAGCGGCATACCGAAGAACGTCTGGATAATCAGCTATCTTTTTAGCTATTAGTTGCAAAAGATCGATAGGGAGTCCATCTAATGAGCCCATTTATAATATTCCTGTAAAAGATTAAATGCAGGGAAAATCAAAAAAAGAAAAAAAAACTATATTGTCGACTACATAATTAATGAGTTCAAATATGATGCAAATAAAATACGAGGCAGAATGACAACGTTAGTACATTCTAAGAAAAGGAAACAAAACATCTTTAAAATAATTATACTGATAATTTGTCTGGATTAGATGATTGCTCAAAGTAAAAGGGCGCTACTAAATGTAAGATTTTATAAAACAATGACAAAGGTTGAATCCCAAACTTCTTAGGTCGATACATGAATTCTATTCTTCCACTCAGTTCTTATGGATTTATGTTATAGGAATCTGACTATGTTTTACGCCGGTTGCTAGCTACCTAACGCAACCCTCCTATTTTATCCTAAATTGAAATAGGCAGTAAGGACAACAAAATGAGGCATAGCATTGCCGGAGTATAAATCTAAGGTTGCATAATTGTATACAGAAAAGGCTCCATAACGAGTTTCTATTTCTACTTCTTTCTTTCCTAGGTTTTATAGGAGAAACAGTAGAATAATTCAAGGGAGGAGAATTCATGTTTATAGACAAAGAAAGAAAGTTAGAGGGATAAGTTTAAACATATGCAGATCTTGTAAGAAAAAATGGGGATTTAATTAGGGGGAAAAGGGTATAAAAACTGCAGGACTGACAACTAATACAGAGGGCACAATTAAAGTAAAAAATTTCTGAACACTGGAAAAGGAAGATCTAACATAATTTTAGAGGGGGAAAAAACAAAGAACAATTAACAAAAAAAAACAGTAAAGGGCAAAAAAATCACTCACCTGTAGCCTGTTCTGTGATGAGGATTTCTGGTGACTACTTTGAAAGAGAGGGAAGAAGTGGTTTAGGGGCTGTTTGGTTGTTGTGTGTAAACTTAGGTATTTATGACACCATATGGAAAATGGTTGTCCACCTCATCACTTTACATTTTACCTTTTACATTGTTTGTTTTGAATTCCATTGAGAATCATTAAATGATAAAATTAGATTGTTTGGCTTACATAATGTAAACTTGAAAAGTAATTTCTTTGGTCTCCATTCAAAAGATCCATCTTACCATGGGTCAGATTACTTCCATAAACACACAAATCTGAAACTCCTCATTACAGTGATACAGTTACGTGAGATAACATGCACATAATGGTGCAGTTTAGACATAGTTAAACAAAATATTATGTCGAATTTATCCAGTTAAGCAAAATTTTATGCCAAATTTTAGAGAGATTAACCATTACAAGAGTTAAGTTCTAAACTATAATTGCACATAACAAGGACCAGGTCAATTTATACATCTGAGACTTAAAATGTTGATCTATGAAATTCAATTGCAACCATTATTGGAAATTAACCAGAAAAACTCCACTTTAAAGTTTAAAAGACTCTCTTGCTCTCTTGTATATGTATTGCACTAAAATTGAACAAAAACACTCAAAGCTCCCAACTTTAACCAAAAATACACATCAAAGTTGCAAATACCCATTAGCTCACGGAAATCCTAAACTGCTTGGATCCGAGCTTGTTGTTGTCATTGCCACCGCCTGCGATGCTAAGTGTAGGATTGAGATCTCAATCTCGCCGGTGAGGTTCATTGATGATGGTTGTAGGTAGAGAGGAGGAGGTCCTTGATGGTTTTACAAGAAGAGAAAGAGAAGGAGAAACCGAGAAAGGGAAAGTGGTGACCGTAAGATGAGTTAATTGGCTTTTTTATTTCTTTAATGTGTTTTGCTGACTTCTTTAATGTGTTTTGCTGACAGTGCGTCAGCTTTCTGCCCATTTCGGTTCATTTTTTTCAATGGACACATCAGCATCTTTAAATACACGTCAGCATTTTCATTATTGTAAAAAGTAAAGCCAAACAATTGAAAAGGGTGAAAGCTGCCACAAGATCCACAATTTACTCACTTTTTCAGATTTACCTTCAACAAAATGAGCAACCAAACAGCCCCTAAATGATCTGAGGGGATTATGGGTAATTTACATTTACTACGCCCAGATTCGTACAGAAAAGCTAAAATATGCGTTGAGAGAGGGTTAACATGCAAAAAAGGGAACATAGTTTCCCATTTGGAAACGGAACAGAGTGAATCTGTTGACGAGGGAGAACTGGTCGTAGTTTTCTTCGATCCCTTAAAAAAAAAAAACCTACAGAAAAAAAACCCAAAATTTTCTAGGGTTTTGTCCTTTAACAATGAGCTGATTTCTCCCAAAATTCTCCCCTAATTCAATCAATTTCCTGTCAGATCGCATCGCGATGTCACTAGCTTCGAAACTAGGGTTTCTAGCGGTACTTTTGGCGTTGCTTGGAGCTGCGAGCTGTGAAAGGGGCGAATCGGAGGCTTATGTGACTCTTCTCTATGGCGATGAGTTCCTTCTCGGTGTTCGAGTTCTCGGCAAATCGATTCGAGACACTGGATCGAAGAAGGACATGGTTGTTCTCGTCTCTGATGGCGTCTCGGATTACTCAAAGCGACTCCTAACGGTAGTGATTTGATGTTCCTGTTCTTAAATTTTGTAAATTTAGGGTGAAACACCAATTTAGTTTTGAGTAGCTCATAAATGTTGACATTGATGTGATTTGAAGTGTTTGAACACTTATTTTCTAATCAGCAACGAACTTGAAAAGTGAGATCTTATATGACATTTGCGGGGTGTTGAAATCTATGTAATAGATGCATATAGGGTGGTAAGAGTTGATCATGCACATCGAAAACAAAGACACCATATCATTCTTTCTAATAATTAAAAATAGTGTAGGATTACTTCTTAATCAATGCCAAAGTTGCCGATATGACACAGATCAACAGTGGCGAAGCCATAAATTTCAGCAAGGTGGTCCAAAAAAGTTAATAATTAAATGTGATAACATATAAATTTTATTGCGTGGTTGATTAGTATCTAACATCATTATATAACAAGACTTCCAAAATCAAATTTCTAGTTAGAATATAGTGTTTACAATAACATTTTTCTTGCCTTCATTTTTTGAAATCGTTTAATGGCGTCTTCCTCATCAATGTTACAACATGTACTGTTGCTGAAAAAGTTCTTTCAATTGAGGATGTGGGGTTTGGAAAAATTAGAGATAGATGAACTTACAATTTATCCCCATACTTTCTTATATATTAAATTGTTAAAGACCTCAACTGATAACGTGTCTCTGGAGAAGGTTCAACAATTTAAGATACAGGCTAAAAATGCTGAAGTGTGAGCTCTGTTAGGGTTCAGTTGCACATTGTATTCTTTTGTAGGTTTTAGTGTAAATGTTCTTGAGTTGTAGCTTAGATGTTCTCTAGCTGTACATGGGTGGATGTTGATTGATTTGTTAGGGAATTGTAATGTCAACTAGAGGAGTAGAGGTCCACTTATAAGAGATTGTTACTGTTCATCATCTTCTACCTTGACAAATAAAAACTAAGGACTCAATTCTCGTGTTTCCTGCTCTTCTGTTCTTCTCTTTTCTCCTCTCAATTCTTTGTTCTCTTTGTTAAACTGGAGCTTGACCATCCTCTAATGGCAAATAATGGAGCTAAGTAAGACAATGGAGATTCAAAACCCTTTCATAGGCACCCCTACTTACTCTTAAGTTTTCCCTTTTTTTTTGGGGGGTGGGGGGCAGGATAGTTGAGTTTCTACCATGATTATTCTCTTGATAGCGTTGGTTGCATGTTTATGAGCCTTAAACAAGAAGAATTTCAAACACTGAAACATAAACATTTGAGGAAGTGAACGATCGTAGATTTGTAGAATATATTCTATATAATAATTTAACCACAAACTGACATGAATGATCGCACCGAAATGAATATGTTCTTTACTCCAATAAATCTAGCTAGTTTGTAAGCAATGATACAGAACTATAGGGATAGAATTGTGTTTTAATCAGGGAAAGTATTAAGAAGGAATGGCAGACTCAAAATGCTTTCAATTTCTCTGTAAAGTTTCTTCTCATAGCCTCATAAATTTATGTGCTGCTTCACATACATTTTCTGATTCATAATAGTGTCCGTCATGGAGGATTTTGAAGAGAGTTGATAATGCATAGGTTCTGTGACAAGACATTGTCATAACCATCTCTTAGTGAGAGGATCTTTCAGTTTGTATGGAGAGAGAGGGTCTGAGAGGCCTGCCTTAAATTGTTAAAAAGGAAAACATTGCCTTTGTGATAGTACTTAAAATATCATCTAAAGAATATCATCTAATTTTCTCTTTGTTTTGATGGGTGTCTTGGAAAATGGTAAGGTGGCTCAATATATTCATTCTTTGTATTCCTGATTCATGCACTAACTTGCTATTTCTGATTATTTTGTAGGCTGATGGTTGGAAAGTGGAACTTATAACTTTGTTGGCTAATCCAAATTCTATACGACCGAAAAGGTTTTGGGGAGTGTACACCAAGTTAAAAATATTTAACATGACGAAGTATAAGAAAGGTAGGACTGTTAAGTTAACTACTTTAAACTGTTACTGCATGCTTCTGTTGCTCAAACTAGCATTTCATCCTTGGCCAACTGGTTTGCATATGTTCTAGTAGAGGAAATATTCTGAGTTCCTAATTTTTTCTATCCAGTTGTTTATCTCGACGCTGACACGATTGTGGTCAAGAGTATTGAAGATTTGTTCCAGTGCTCAAAGTTCTGTGCGAACCTGAAACATTCTGAACGTCTGAATTCTGGAGTTATGGTTGTGGAACCTTCTGCAGCTCTTTTCGATGACATGATGAGCAAAGTGAACTCTTTGTTTTCTTACACTGGAGGTTAGAATAATTAGTATTTATTCTTCCAAATAATCAACTAAATTAAATTTATTTTTTCATAATTGAGGAGTTTTTTTGTTATTATGTTCCACTCTGTGATGTCTAGAAATATTAAGTTGTGACCGTTTCTCTCAGGTTAATAAACTCAGTTGCGTGGGAGAAATATTATATTAGTGCATCTTTGCTATATTACAGATCAGGGAGATTACTTTGGTGGTGTACATTTCAACAGGCTTGCATGGAGAGAAAACTCATTTAAAATCACATCTAGGTTTCATCCCACAGACAATGCAACACTCACCAATCCTCCTTGGAGTTTTCATTCCTGTTCAGCTTTTTTGCTATTCTTCTCAAAGCGTGCACCTTCATTGCTAGATACCAAAATTCATTATAGGTCTGGCCTCTTGCATTTCTAACTGACTGAAGACATTTCTAACTGACTGAAGACATTAGCCAGAAAAAAATTGGATCAAATGATCTCCTGAGAACTATTCTTTAAAGTTTTTCATCGTAGTTGCGTAGTTACATGAATAGATACCCACCCTACTACAGAAACATCATAATTGTCCTTCTTGACTTAGGCTGAAGTCACAATCTTAATCTGTACTTATGGCACATCCTGACTCATCAATCATCATTTGTAATGGTGCTTAGACAAATAGAGAATATTCTGTGATCCTAGAGTTGCATCGGCCTTTAGGGTTCATTCAGTAATCCTGTGTGCTATAAGGTTATGTGGCCTAAGGAAATTTGTGGACTAGTTTTGATTTATTACCTATGGCAAGTTGCATTGCCATCCTTGTTACTAGTTTTTTGATGAATTAATTTATTTTAATTTGTTATGTTATATACAATTCATTGAACTCCTTAGCTAACCCATGTTCTTCACCCACTGCAGGAGATCAGGGTTTTCTCAACTCATATTACGCTGATTTTCCCAATGCCCATTTGTTTGAACCAAACTTATCTTCAGAAGCTAGGAAAAGCAGGCCAACCCCTGAAATGGAGCGTCTCTCTACTCTATATAATGCAGATGTTGGTCTTTACATGCTGGCCAACAAGGTAAGCACCAAACTCCAGTGAAGCATTAAATTGTATTATCCTGCAATTTTCATGCTTCGATCATATTGGGGAACACTAATGACCGTAACAGAATTATTGTTTGTTTGTTCCCATGTAGTTTAAGGTGTAAGGTTTTGTGTCTTAGCCCTCAAATAGCTCTTTTTTTGGGATAACTCAATTAAACTTATCTAATTTACCATATTGTGTTCTTTCCTTTGCCTCAACAATAGTCAATACTGGGAGCAACTTAAGGTTTCATATAGACTCAAATTTCTTACCGAGATCAAGGCAACATTTTCTTATATGCTTAAAAAACATAACTTTCTATTTACTAGTGAGTAATTTGAGCTTTCAATGGTTCACCTGCGTATAATGTGTTGTTCAATTTCGGGAAATTAATGTGGTGGATGTCTTTTGTCAAAGTGTTTGGTGGGAAAAACAAGAACTGTTAATATCGTGTTGCATGGCAACTTTTCATGATTTTCCTTTCATTTAATAAATTGCGATCCATATTGAGAGTGAATAAATAATGGAAAAAGCCCCAATCAAACTGTTGAAAGTACTAAATGAAGCAAGATCACTGCTTCTTTTTTGATCCCTTAATTTCTAGATTTGGTTGACTTTCACGCGAGTAATCTTTGTACTAGTTTAAGATTCACATTTACTTTCTGCTACAAGTGACATATACATGTAGAACTAAAGCCTATCTTGCTGATTGTATTGTTGCCTATTCTTGATGCTCTCTATACTTGCTACTATCAGCAAATGTTTCTTTCCAAACTCTAGCACTCTCCTTGTCAGAAAAAGAAAGAAGATGTGAACTTTCGTAGTGGTATCCTTGTCTTTCCAAACTCTAGCACTCTCCTTGTCAGAAAAAGAAAGACGATGTGAACTTTCATAGTGGTATCCTTGTCTTTCAAATCAGTATTCTACATCATATTGTTCTATGTTAAGGCTGCCTAATGCTTCTCTCTTCAACTGTATTGTTGCTTCCTTTTTCACTTGACATACTAAAAGTTCCACAAAGTCAACAGTCATGACAATGATCACCACCTATTATGTCTTTTTGCAAAAATAATCTAGATAATACAATCAGCAGATTTAAGGTGCATTTTATTTTTAGCTCAGTTTTGTATTATGCGCTAGCCTTTCTTACTGCCTGCTGATCTCATTTAAGCGTATTGTGTTTTAGTGGATGGTTGATGAGAAGGATCTACGAGTCATTCATTACACGCTTGGCCCTCTTAAGCCATGGGATTGGTGGACAGCATGGCTTCTAAAACCCGTTGACGTCTGGCAGGTGCTTTCTCTGATCTTTCTAGTTTTTGTTTGTTATCTCAGTTCAGCTATTATCAATTTGATTTTATTACTTGTATTACTTGTAATTTTGCAATCATTTGTAACATTTGGCTTTTTTTTTTTTGTTGCTTTAGATGATTCAGATGCTTTGATGAATTCCTTTATTTAGTTTAATTTATGCTGTTGAAATTCACGATTACTCGGTGCTATTACGCTGCAGAGAGTTCGTGAACAACTTGAGGAAACACTTCCAGGTACCGGAGGAGGGCGAAATGCCAATGAGCAGCTGTTAGTCAGAATTCTCTTTGCCCTTCCCATATGTCTTTTGCTGCTTTGTTACTACAGATCCTTCCTTCAGGTTAGTACTCCCTGGTCGGAATACTTTTGACATTTTGAAACTTTCATTTTGGGCAAGTTAATATATCTATACCAGCAACTTTATTTGGTACAGATCAAAGATTTGTTCAGTACTTCTGGTCGAAGCTCTATCTGTGATTATGCTCGACTTTTTTACTATAAATACAGATCAGGTGCAGGAATTCAGGGTTATTCTTCTGTTGGTGTCGCGTCATCTTCCATTGCTAATTCAAATCAACAGGTTTTTTTTTCACTCTTCAGATTTGTCTAGTTGAGTTTTCATTTTTTAATATAGGCTCAAGCTCTTAATACATATAATCAAACTTCACCTAGATCGATTATAATTTGTAGAAGTACAAACATTCACTTGCGTGTAAAACATACAAAGCAAATGAATTCATCATCTCTGGTATCCTCATTTTGCAACTGATATATTAGTACACCCGTTTCTGCTGATGTCTTGCTTAATTGTCATCTCTCCATATAGCATAAACGTTTCTATTATGAAAAAGTGGCATGTTAGAAATTTGTTACACACATTGTGTTAGTTTAAGAATTTGTTGTCTGCCAGTATATGTCAATATCGTATATGTATCAGTGCATTAAAACAATACAGTATGCTGTTTATAAGAAGGATCTGTACATGGCAGCATAGAAATATGGTTGCAACTTTAGCTAATCTAGTTCCGGAAGAGAGATGTAACTCCAGGAGATTTCATTTGTTTGCTACTGTTTACTAGCTCTGGAAGAATCTGTAAGTGGGCATTTTGGTATGAGATAGGCAATTCAAAGAACCTTTTCTTCCTCTCGGTTATTTAGTTATCCATGTAGTTGCCAATGCTAAGTGCTATCGTAGAGCACAACAAAGTTTTCTTTTCTGGGGTGCTTTTATGACAGACTGCTGTTACTTGTTTGTCAGTTTGATACTCCAGAAATGATCAACCTTTCCTTTATTTTGGTATGTGGGTGGTACAACATAAGAGCAACACAGACAAAATTACAAAGCCTTCACAGAGAGACAACTGCTTTAATTTTCTGATATCTATACTACATATAAAAGAGGATTGCCTTGTCAAAACTTTTGATTTCCATTTTTGCCCTTTTAAGTTTGATAA
>JBAKGM010000353.1:7035-18154 GCA_037177215.1 Asparagus racemosus
AGTATATTTATTTTCATGTTTTACTTTCTTACTTTAATTTCTTGCATTTATTTTGTAGCTTAGATTTTATTTTCTTGCACTATTCACATAGAGGCTAGAATCCTCTTGAGATTAGTTTTTATATGTTTATTTTCCTTTTCTTTGATTCACCAAGTGGTTAGAATCCTCTTGGGAATTTGTTTATATTCATTTTCTTTCCCTCTCAAAGAGGCTAGAACCCTCTTTGGAGTTTATTTTTATTTTTCTTCCTTTTATTTATTTCTTTGTTGTTATTTTTTAAGATGTGGAACTAATTCTTATAGGAATTCTAAAATTTTATGAAACTAGTTTGATCTCTTTTATAATTTGCAGATTATTCTCTTGTGCTGAAAATGATCATATTTAGGATAATCAACTAGAGAACTAATTGGTAGAAGGAGAATTTGATAATCTAAGCTTATCTTGAGTGGTTTAATAGGTTATGCACATGAATTCTAGAATTATTCTCTAGTTGTTATTCTTTTCATGAGTATTAATTTTACTTGGATGATAATTTTATAGGTTATGCTTTCCTTAAGTGGGTTGATAGTCTATGCTTACTAAATCCAAAATAAAATATGATAAAAAATGAGAATGGTTCATAATTTATAAGTGAAATTAGCTAGTAGATTCAATTCTAGATTCCTCATGTCTCTAATTGAATCCTCCATCTTTTACTTTCTTGATTTTCCTCTTTATTCTTGATTTTCATTTATTTATTTTATTTTCCTCTATGTTCTTTCTTCTCTCTCAATCTAATTTTCTTTTACTTTGCATATAATCACACCCTCTCTTTATCTCTCCACAACCACCATCTTTATCACTCCTATTTGTCCCACACACAACTTGTGAACCGATCTTGATTAATTCCTACAACAACTTTCTCGTGGGATCAATAATTTTGAACATAAAAATAAATCTATACTACAAAAATAAAATAGCATAAAAAAAGTCTAAACTATACAAGAAATAAAGATCTAAACTATGAACATAAAAATAAATGTAAACTACAAAAATAAAAGAGCATAAAAAAAATCTAAACTATACAAGAAAATAAAGTTATACTACAAAATAAAAACACAAGAAAATAATAAAAAAGCATGAAAGTAAATCTACTCGGCATCAAAATAAATCTAATCTACTAAAAGAAAAAGAAAATAAAATCCTAAAACATGAATATCTAAAGCAAGAAAATAAAAGAGAAAAAAGAAAACTTACATTGTAAGAGAGTTTTGGCCCCTTGAAGGTAAATCTCCATCTTCATCAACTAATAAAGAGAAGAAAAAGAAAATTTTAAAGAGGTAAAAAAATTCTTTTATTAATTGCAAATAAAATTTATAGTTATGAAAGATCTTCTCAATTAAGAGTAACCCTCCTCTCCAAATAGAGTTTTACAAAATTTTCACACTCAAACCCCTCAATATTTACTCCTATTTATAGCTTACAACAATGAATAAGAACTCTTAGCTTTTGCAAGGATTAAATCTTAGCGAAAAACTAATTCAGTTACAATTTAAACGGTGGACAAATTGGTGGACCAATCGGTTGGCCGACTGATTGGTTTGTAACCAAATTTCAGTTTTGGTTGATTTCTTAACCCGATTTTTTCATAAATCCTTGAGCTTTTTTGGGCCTTATTTTGTCTTCAAATTGAGCTTTAATAAATGGTAGAAAATCAGATAATTTGACTCTTTTGAGCTTTTATTCATTAACTCTTCATTAGCCTGCAAATTAAGATAAAAGATGTTATTAGTGACATATTTATTTAAATAAGATAGACAATGAGGGTATAAAATGTAATAAAATGTGATGATCCATATAGTACAGGTGAATACAGGTATAAGGTGTGTACGATGGAAAACGATGCGAAAAGAAACTCAATAATTGCTTTTAGCCATCGAACCATCGATGGTCAGCAGAGACACAGATGATTGATGATGTCCTTGATGGCTATAGTAACTGATTGATGAAATTCTAGAGGCAGGATTTCAAATCATCGTTGATTTGTAGGAATCCATTGATGGTGCATCGACACCATTGATGATCAACATGAACCCATCAATGATAAAGTCGGATGATTGCAAATTTCAAGTTTTAATCTCAGCCGTTTGTTATTGCTTTGATCTCCAAACTCTACAATGTTTAGGATAACCCTTTACTCATCTATTCAGGACTACATATTATTGAAAGAGATAGAGAGAAGAGAGAGTTCTATGGTTTTGATTTGAGAAGAGATTACATTGAAGGTTTTGATCCCTGGAGCCTCGATAAACTCTTTCTCATCATGCACAACATCACCTGATCGTTTCAGCAAGGAGAGTTGCCTTAGATTCATCATCTACACTGTTCTTCATGGTGTTACTCTTAGATTCATCAAAAGATAGTTTGTTTATCAAAAATGCGGTAAAATCTTTTATATTTTCTATGCTTAGTTGTGCTTGTTTGGTTTTGATTTAAACTTGTTTTTTAGCTTCCTCAAGTTGGTGCTAATTAAGGGTTGGAATTAGCTAGAGCTAGGTCTTTAATCATTGTGAAGAGTTAGGTTAAATGATTGATTTTGGTTAGATTTTAGGGTGTGGTGTTTGTAAGCCTGCTGAATCCGGTTGTGATTCAAGAGAACTCTTGGCATAATGAAGAAGCCATTTCATAAGGAAGAGTGGACGTAGGATTGTTATCCGAACTACTATAAAATCTTGCATGTCCTTAGTTGGTTGTTATTTATTGTTAGTTATCATTATTCACTTTTATTTTATCTATTTTGCTGCATATTTTGTGCTTTTAGTGAAAAAGAGTAGCAACCCTATCACCCCCTCTAGGCTTGCATCTCAGATCCAATAAGTGGTATCAAAGCCTCATTACCTATCCTTAGGATTTACAACCTAGGGTAGAGATGTCTAGTTTGATCACCGCAACAGCTTTTCCTTAGGGACATGTAGTTAATCAACCCTTGCTTTTCGATGGGACAAACTATACCTATTAAAAAAGAGCGTATGAGAGTCTTTTCAGTGTCCACCAATTATGATGGTTGGAGTAGTGTAGTGGTGTAGAGAATGGATATAATGAACCCACAACCATTGTGGAAGAGGTCATTGTTATCACTCCTAAAGGTAAGTGGATCGTTTAGGAAAAAAATATTTATTCTTTAAATGCAAAAGCTATGAATACGCTTTATTATTCTTATTTGCTGAAGAATTTAACCATGGGTCAAGTTATTCTACTACGCAGGAAATCTAAACACCTTTAAAAATTACACATGAGAGAACTTTACAGGTGAAAGAGGCAAAACTTATAATGCTTGTTAATAAGTATGAGAATTACAAGATGAAGGCCTTAGAGGGTATTTAGGACATGTTCACCCGATTCACAGATATTGTGAATAAATCAAAAGATTTGGGAAATGAGTAAGATAACAAGGAGCTTGTAAGAAAAATTCTTCATTCTCTTTCTAGGGATTGGGAACGAAAGGTAATGGCTATCGAAGAATTGCAATTTTTTTTCTGAATTAACTCTTGAGAATCTTGAGAAAATCTTGTCATTTATGAAGTGTGATTAAAAGAGAGGATAATTCAGAAGATAACTCAAAGAAAAAGTTGTTAGCCCTAAAAGTGAAAAAGGAGAAATCTTGATCCATGAAGAAGAAATAGTCTCAAGCTCATGTTTTGAAGATGAAAATAACCAAGTAGGATTCATTGTAAAAAGATTTAAATCTTTTCTCAAAATAAAGAATGGATAGAATTACCTACATAATAGATAAAATCAGTATATAAATAAGGTAAATAAATATTCATTTAGTGAATTTGAAACTGAACCTATTTGTTATCGTTGCATAAATGCCCATCGAACAAGAAAGACATGAAGATGGAGGGCAAAAGCTTGAATGTGACAACCTGGGATATGATGAGTGATGAAGAATTAGAAGTTGGCGCGAGTGAGGATGAGAAGAAAGCAAATCTATGTTTTTCGGGGAGAAATATTGCAACTTCGGATTCAAAACAATGTGAAACATACGACTCCAAAAGTGAAAGTTTAAAGAATGAGGTATATCCTTCATATGATGAGTTATATTCTAAATATAAACAGATGTTGATTCAATTTGAGAAAATTGCTAAAAAATATGAAGTGACAAAAAGTAAATGTAAATTTGAGGAAAGAAAAGAATACTTTATGTGAGAAAGTTGAATCTCTTTCCCTAAATTCGGATTACCATAATTCACTTTATGACATCACCATAATTGATTGTAGACAATGTTCTATTTTTTAAGATTAATAGTTCTGCTTATCTAAGCGGCTAGATGATACAATCAGTGCAAATGAAAAATTAGTTTCTAAGATAAACAAATTATTGTGTGAATTGTCTTCTGAATAGATAAAATTTAAAACTAAGTGCACTACTATTATTTCTAAAAATGAACTAAAGTTCAAAAGTATTGATTTGGAAAAGGCGGTGAAAAAATTTTCATTGAGTTCTAAAGACTTAAACATGGTCCTTTCTAATCAACGGTTTGTAAAAGCTAAAACTGGACTTGGTTATTCATATTCAGGAGGACATAAAAAGTTTCAACCTTCATTTGTAAAAAGAAATAATTTAAATTATTTTGCCAATTTCTAATGTATCATCTAGTATATGCACCTCATGTTGTAGAATGAGTCATATTTTAATGAATTATCGCATGTAATGCAGAGTTAAAACAGTTAAGTAGATTTGGGTACATAAATATATAATTTCTAATAAATAGGGATATATGTGGATACCTAGGTCACACCTATCTATTTTTTTGTAAGGCTGCAAGAAGACCGATGGTTGAGGCAAGACATAGGAGTTACTCAAAGGAGTGGTAGATCGATAATCCAATCTTTGGTCTAAGAGAAAAATAAGGAGATATAGGTTTTTTAATACTATTTTTATTATCTCCTTATATGGGTAAATTCGTATCTTAGTTATTCTCTCTTTACCAAGTTGTATCATAATTTTTAATTTTTTTCTTTATTTTCTTTTTCTTTTTGTTTTATTACAAAAAATGTTTGGGCAACTTTCATACCCTGACCATCGATGGTGAAGCATGGATGGGTAGTAAAAAGGAGGTTGTGTTATTTTTTTAACTGTTTACCCTTTTGATACTTTTCTCTCTCAAATTCTTCATCCTCTCTTCTATTTTCTTGGATTATTGTTGTGATCTAATGAGTTTGAGCATTTTATCATCTCTATTTTGTGATCTAAACTTGTTTGAATCATCATCAACGTATATTTCAAAACTCCAATTTCATTTTTTATCAGTTCTTAGGGTTTTATGCGATATTTGTGATAGATCTTGTTGAGTATGAGTAATATGTGGTTAGAATTGATGTTTGGAGTTGATATATTTGAGAATGTTGCATAAAAATTGAACAATTTTGAGTGAGAAGTTGTGGTTTGTTCATCAGCCATCGAGGGTTGATGAACACCATCAATGGTGCTCGCTAATCATTGATGGTGCTCAAGAACCCGTCAATGGTCAAAAGGCAAAATTGCTATTTTTGACCCTTTATCATGATTTTTCCAATTCTCTTTGATTTTAATCCTTATATATATGTATTATGCATGCTAAATCAAGTTTATTTGTTGTAGAAGAGAATGCTTGGACTCAACATACCAGAGGTGATCAACTTTTGAGAGCCATACAAGAGAAGTATGAAAAACTTCTCTTTGTCTTCGAGAGAAGAGTCGATTCACAAAATTTAGAGGAGTATACCAACATCGTGGAGATATTGGATAGAGTTGGGATAAGCTCTATGATGAACAAAGGGGTCCTTTGTGAGGGAATTTTATATGTATTATAACAGAGAGCGCGGGTCCAATGTAGATGTTACTTGAGTGAGAGGGAAGGAGATCAAGATTAGTGCTACCTACATCCAAAAGGTCCTAAATCTTCTAGACCCACCTAAAGATAGCCAGGATGTTTTTGATTACTCTACGAGCATTGTAGCGGGTTCTACCTGCTACAGTAGGATGGTAGAGTTTCTCTGTGAGAGGATACACTCTAGTATCTTCAACTCGGGACATCTCAAGCCTAAGTTTATTCTCCTTAATATCTTCCTCAAGTTTGATTTATATCCCAGTACCGCCTACACCACACCTAGCATCCAGGATGTTATCTTGTTGTATTGGCTTGCTAGGGGTAAGTCTTTTGTTCCCACAAGAGTCATATTTACTTGGATGTCTATAGGTGCCACTTCTGCTAGGGAGGTTGTTGAGAAGAAGGCCAAATGTAAGACTCAGTTGGTTTATCCATTTCTTATCCCTTGGATATGTCAAGACCAGCGGATCCTCTTTTACACTGCTGATAGATATGAGGAGGGTAGAGCTTCACTTTAGGTGGAAACTGGCAGGAAAGAGCATAGATGCGAGGGAGAAGGACGATACTACTGCAGGACAATCGTTTGGATCCCAGCCTTCTGCTGCACAGGCCTCGATGTCCTCCGGACCTACTCAGTAGACTTTGCAGTCTCTGGAAGAGAGTATGGAGATGATGAGGAGAGATATGATGTCGATGAGGGTAGATATGATGTCACAACACACCTATTATGATGCGTCTCTACGGTACATCATGGGGGCTCTTCTATAGTCACATTTATCTCTTGGCAGACTAACGGTATATGGTGACTTCACTAGAGCAGCACACTCCACAGGAGCTCCCCATCCATCTACTTCACACGGTGCTGATGGAGGAGACAATCGGGACGAGGACATGTAGGAAGATGATGGAGAGAATTGAGAGAGTTGATACCTTAGTCGCTGGAGGTGGTATTTCTTTTTTCTTTCTTTTTTAGATTTTTTTGTTCTACCCATGTAGATTCTTTTGGTGATGTCTAAAATACTTGATCTGTACTAACCTATTATCAACACTCTGGTTGTTAGATAGTTTAGTAAGTTCCTTATTTGCATGCTCACTTTCCTTTTGTATGTACATGATTTGATTTTTCTTTTCTTGATTTTTCTCTTATTTTAGGGTTGTTTTTAGATTTTTTATATTAAAAGACAAAATAAAAATCTCTTTTATTTCTTTTATTTTCTTTGAAAAAAAACTTTGGATATGCCTATGTATATGTTTTTACAGGATTGATTCAGATGATATTATATTTGGGTATATATGCTTGATTATATCACATAGGTTCTCAAATCTGTATATATGTATATTTCTGCACACAATGATAAAAATATGATTACTTGACACATTGTTTCACGAGATATTTCACATTATAATTTCACACACCTAGTTTTATACTTATCATACTTCGTAATGTGAAATAGTGGTAAAGAGTTTCATACTTTGTTCATAAGATATTTTTTGGCCATAACAAGAGTTTTTGAGCTTGTTTTTTACTTGAATAATGCACACATTTCTTCTTTGTATGTGCAAATGTGCATTTATGCAAAAACTATATCAAACAAATGAGTGCATTTGTTAAAAGATGTTAAAGATCCGCACTCTTATGAAATCCACGGAAAATTGAGTGTATTTGTTAAAAGATTGTCAAAGACCCACACTTGTGGATTATACTTGTCTATATCTCAAAGGGTAGCCATCTTGTACTGAATTTAGAGATAGTGTGAATCACCCGCCAAATACTATCTTTCTTCCTCTTAAATCCTATACAATTGAGGTGATATGGCGACACTTTGGTCTTTAATTTCTAAGGTTGAGATAGTTTAATTCTATTTATTGCTCAAAATACTTTTTGATACATCTGAATTTGTTTTATGAACTAATGTAATTCTTTTTTCTACTTGTTTCACATACTTTGTAATGATATTTAATCATTTTATGTGTGATTTTGTATGTGATTTTTCTCGTGTTCATGTATTTTGTGATTAGATTTTAATCTCTTGTGCTATTTTCCTTATAAATGTTTTGTGTGAATCGGTGTGTATTTCTTCTCCTTACACCTTTGGATGATTTTTATCTGAATTTCTCGAGTGTAAAGTGTAACCATTTGTATGTTTTCAACTTTTGCTAATATCAAAAGGGGGAGAATTTGGTGTGAAATTTGAAATTTGATGATCTTTGCATGAGTGGTGTTTCTATTTAAGTGGTTTCATATATTTTTAATTTTTAAAAGTTTTTTGAAACACTCGATGCATCATTTTAGGGGAAGTTTTACAATATCTGTGCTTGATTACACTTTTTTATTAATGCATGAATGTCGGGGGAGCTTTGCATATCATTTGTTTTTGCAGGAAAGTACATTTGTGCTTATTGTTGTTTATACATCTCAAATATGCATATACATAGGTATTTTAAATTTCAAGTTTGTTATTATTGAAAGGGGGAGAATGTTAGGATGTAGTCCGACAATATCTCTTGCTTGAGTAATAACAAACTCTCATTTGTTACTTTGAGATGATATAGTATAGGTGAATACAGATATAAGATGTGTACTAGGTGAAACAACGTAAAAATCAGCTCAATAGATGATTTCAACCACCGAACCATCGATGGTAAGCAGGGACTCATTGATGGTTGATGATATCATTGATGGCTACAGGAACCGATTGATGAAATTTCAGAGACAGAATTTCAAATCATCGATGGTTTGCAGGAACCCATCAATGGTGCCTTAACACTATAGATGGTCGATACGAGATGGTCGACACGAACCCATAGATGGTAACCTCGACTGCTAGCAGATTTTAAATTTTAATCTCAGCCATTCGTCATTCCTTTAATATCCAAACTCTATCATATTTAAGATATCTCTTTCTCCAAACTCTACCACGTTTAGGATATCTTTTTCCTGACCTATTGGGGAATATATATCATTAAAAGATAGAGAAGAGAGTTATAGGGTTTTGATTTGAGAAGAGATTACATTGAAGGTTTTGACCCTCAAAACCTCAACAAACTCTTTTTCGTTGCAAACCACATCTCCAAATTGTTTTAGCAAGGAGAGTTGCTCTTAGATTCATCATCTATACCATTAGATTCATCATCTAGATCATTCTTCATCGTGTTACTCTTAGATTCATTGAAGGATGATTTGTTTATCAAAAGGGCTATAAGATCTTTCATATTTTCATGCTTCATTGTGATTTGGTTTTGATTTAAACTTATTTTTATGGCATACTCAAGCTAGTGTTAATTGAGGGTTGGGACTAGATAAGGCTAGATCTTTACTCGTTGTGGAGAGTTAGGTTTCGAATAGATTTCAAGATGCGGTCTTTATAAGCCTACTGAATCGGGTTGTGATTCAGGAGAACTCTTGGCATAGTGAGGAAGCCCTTTCATGAGAAGGAAAGTGGATGTAGGATTGTTATTCAACCACTATAAAATCTTGCATATCTTTAGTTGGTTGCTATTTGTTGTTAATTACTGTTGTTTGCTTTTATTTTATCTATTTAGCTGCATATTCTGTGTTTTTATCGTAACCCTCTTCACCCCCAGGTTTGCATCTCAAATCCAACATTAACTTTACACATTAAACGTTAAATTTAACTATAAAGTGTTAACTTTAGCGTGACTTTAGCAGATCATCCTTTAAGCCAAAGGTGACGGGCTTTGAGTGAAGCGGTGACGGTTATGGAAGAAAAAGGAGAGATGATTTAAAAAAGAGGAAAAGTGGTGAAGGAGTGACTGTGACGGTTAAAAACATAATGATTGAGAAATGATTAGAAGAAAGAGAAGGGGAATGGCATGGAAAAAGTGATAGTGAAAACAATAATGGTTGAAGAGGAGAAGAAGCAGAAAAACATTTTCGTGGGTTCATGAGAAAGGAAAAGAGAAATAAAGGTGGCATAAAGAAAAGTTGTTTTATCTCTCTATTGAGGTGTCAACATGAAAAGGGTTTTTTTTCACATGAGAAGATGTGTCAATTGGCGAAAACACATTGAGAAAAGTCAAGGGGGTGTAGCACATTAGGGTTCTTAAAAAGGGGCCTAGGAACAATTTCCCCCTTTTTTGAATAAAAAGGGGCCTAGGTACAATTTCTTCCCTTTTTTTTAATAGAGGAGTTCTAGTTGGCGTTGTCACTCGCTTGCACACAACGTATCCCCTAATTTAACTATATTAATCCATCCTAACCTAACCCTAAACCTAAGCCTCACCCTTTACATTAAGTGTTCAAGGGTAGTCGCGAAACACGACTACATGCCCTTACACTATTTCTTTTTACCCTAGTCCTATTGATTTGTACTTTGTGCATGATCTCTAATTCTATTGATTGAACTTGACTAATATTTAACTATAATCTTTACAAAATCTAATTCTTATAATTGAAATCCATCAGACAACCCAATCTATAGATGGCTCTTCTTAGCTTCTTACAGCTAATGAAAGTTTCTCTATCAATTATCTATACAAATTCTTATATTTTGGGGGCACGCCCTTTTTTAAAGTGCATCGGGAATTCTTTTTTGACATTAAAGGTCAAATTCTTTTACTGGATCCTTTCAAAGGGTAAAATTCAAACAAAAGAAAATTATATATTTTAAGAAGGATTGGATAGGAAATTTCTCATGTAATATTTTGCGGCCATCTAAATGAAACAATATATCATATTATTTTGGTTGTGCCATGACAAAGCAAGTACGGATTTTCTTTCTATATCGTATGAGTAAGGGATTGTACTTTTTTCTAACTTCCTTGCTTGTAAACAATTTCGACTTTATCACTCATCCTCAAAAGAGAACAGTTGGGAGGGTGCTTTTTCCAAAAATTTATGGTGTATATGTTCAGCCAGGAGTAATCAAAATTTCCAATGAAGTAGTAGCTAACTCACAACTATATTATTTCTAACATTTTATATTTTACTGCACAATTTCATTTATTAACACAAAATTTTAATTGTTTACCATTTCATCTTTTGTATTGGTAATACAAGAAAATATTTGACTTTTGCTTGTGCATTTTATATTGGTAATACAAGAAAATATTTGACTGAAAAATTCAGTTTCATGGTTTTCAGTTGTTTCACTTTTGCTTGTGCATCGACTAAAGTATAACTGGCGAGGGAGTTTCCCTACATCATACATGTACATTAAGATGATGCTTCTCATATGCTCTTATCCTATGAAACATTCTTTCAATATGAGATCATCTTTTGTTTCTAAAGTTTATTGTATGGCTGT
>JBAKGM010000355.1:0-10988 GCA_037177215.1 Asparagus racemosus
TATGCTAATAATTCTTATATGTAATTAAAGCTGATTTATGATGCAATGATATGCATGAATTAAAATTATTGACATCTTTCCTCTAGTATCTCTTGCAGATGTATTTCATATCATCCACATATGGAGTGTTATTTATGCTTGCATCAAATATAAATGAGAATAAAATATGAAGCGATAATCACATTTGACCCTGAATTTTCTAAAATTCAATTTGATAAAAGGGTCTCTCTAGGATTATAATCCTAGAATCATCGAGGGGAATGAGGTTAAGCCTATTATAGAGGTCACTGACAGCGAGAACCCAACTTTTTGATTGATGAGCTATTCTCATGATAAATGTTCAATGTGGTAGAAACAAGCTGAACTAGTGATTCTCATGTAGAGCACTGACTTTTAGAGTTTACTCCTTTGTAGCATTGGATGCATTTATGACTTTCACCATATTAGCTACACCCTCATTCTTATGGTGATAGTGCTCTATTGATGTGACTGGACAGGATGAGTTTTACTCTTAATAAGTCTGACCTATGTAGGGGATACATACTAGTCACGGTATCCTTGAAAGACTTACCTACGTGAGAGGAACCATGAAGGCCGCGGTTGGGGGGGACTTAGGGTTGATCCCTAGTAACTCTCATGAGACGGTAGTGTGAGTATGACCATTAACGCTCCAACCCGCTCGCTCATTAAATGGATGCATATTGTGTGTGCTTTTGTTAATATCCGTTAAAGAGGTATAATTCAAGGTTCGTCCATTATGTCTCTCAGATTGTGACAAATGTCACTAAGTAAAGGTTCAAATCTGAAAACTACCTTCACAATATCAAATTTCCCGACATATTTTTCTTTATTGTTTTATCTACTTAATTTTCTTTTATTCCTTGAAACTCAACCTTTTGGGGGGGATTGTTGGAAAATATATTTCCTCAATAAAAGATTGAGTTTCTTTCTCCTAATTTATTACCTATTGTTCATATTAATTTGTCATAATTATTGGTTATTATGGTTACTTATTTTAATTATTAATTTCTCATTAAACCTATTAATTATCAAAACATTTGGTATGTCATTAAAACACTCATTAGTTTCTACCTATATAAAGGTAGTGGCGGAGAGCTTCTAGCAGGGGAGAAAAAACAGCAATGAAAAAAAAAAAGAAAAGAAAAGCTTTATACTTCTCCTCTTGTATATTTTCTCATACTTATTTGTTATATTTTCTGGGCAAGTATCTATTGAGCAAAGAGGCTTGAGAATTGCAGTAACCTCAAGTGCCGGCTACCTCGAGGAGACTTTTACCGCTAGTTCACAGTTGCATTGATATGTCTCTGCGAAAACGGCAACTATTTTTCTAGGACAGTGACATCACGACTGCCCCCTTACAGGCCAGCGATCTCTTTCTCTATTTTACTTTCTTATAATTGATTATTTACACTTTTAATGCTTTGATACAAAATATCCAACAGTTATCAGAAAAGGAAATAATCTTAAAAACATGTAGTAAATAAGTACATACGGAGCAACTATTTTGAAAGACAAATTGATGCTTCAATCCGTGCGATCCAATGGTTAAGAAGGAAAGGGGTTAATGTATATTCACTTGGTGAGTATACTCTCAAATCCACAAAATGGGAAAGACTATATTGTATTCATACGGGTTCGAGAATAGAATTGCCATTTTTTGAAGGAAAAAAAAAATTATTTGTGCAAATACCTCCTAGTTTTGTGGTGAAGACTGGGTGTTATAATTCAACTATTTTGAACACTGTCATCTAGCTTACTTGAGTTATATTGTAGTTCGGTATGATCCCTATTTAACATCCCACTTTACCATTAAGCCAAGTGTGAGTGTTCAGCAACAGGGTTAATTTGATCCCCATCTCGTGTATGTGAGGTTTGATGTCTTTTGGGGATGTTTAGGTTGTTTTCAGGAATTACAAGAGCAATAATTGGTGTAATCTCAATAATGTAACTGAGTATTCTCTATGTGGAGATATCGAGGGGAGAGAGAGAGAGAGAGAGATTGTCTTGAATTGTATTCATATAAAAACGGGCTAAAATACCAGATTGGCCTAAATAGTGACATTCTTTTACCAGTTTGGCCTAAAAAGTGACACCGGTGACACTTTGACCTAAAAAGTGACAAATCGGCGACAAATAAGCCTTTTCGGTCACCGAAAGCAATTTTTAAGCAAGAAAATTAAGAGTTTTTTATATATACCCTTCAAATTTCTCATGTTTTCTAATTTAATCCCTAAAGTTTTAAATTTTGTAAAAAGAATTCCTCTCTCCCTTCCTTCCCACCAACTTTTCCATTATCCTTCTCGTCATATCTTCCATTCTTTTCTATTCCCAATCGTCACCATTCTCTCTCCTTTTTTTCACATATCCTCACTCTTAAGGAGATTGGTTTTTTAATGATTTGAGGGTGAAGGAGGAGTAGGAAGCAAGGAGGAAGAAAGCTTGCAAGAAAAGAAGAAAAGAGTGAGGTTAAGATTGTGGTGGAATGTTTAATGTTGGGGATTGGGAGTGGGTGAAGCAAATAAAAAGAGAGTAAGAGAAAGGAAGAGGAGAAGAAGGAAGAGGGAATGGGAGAGAGGAGAAGATTTTGTGGATTTGGAGTAAAAGAGATTGGAGGAGATGAAGGACATGAGAAAGTAAGAGTGATGATGCATGAAGTGAGGTAGAATGAGAGGGAGTGAGGGAGGAGGGAGGAGGGAAGGTTAGGGTATAGGAAGAATAAGGGAATGGAGGAGATGGTGGGAAGAAGGAGGGACAAGATAGTGAAAAAAGAGGGTGTTTTTTTTATACAAATTTCAGAATTTAAGAAAAGGTGATGGGTTAATTCAAAAATCAGGAGAGATTGAGGAGTCTATATGTAAAATTTCTTTAATTTTTTTGCTCAAAAATAACTTCGATGATCAGAATGTCTATTTGTCGCTGACTTGTCACTTTTTAGGCCAAAGTATCGTCGGTGTCACTTTTTAGGCCAAACTATTAAAGTGATGTCACTATTTAGGCCACTCTGGTATTTTAACCTATAAAAACGTTTGGGTTGCAATATAAAGGTAGGCTACTCTACCAAAATTTTCCATAAATGGGTGAGACAAATCATTTTCGAGTTTTTTATTACCCCGATGAAATACACTTGAAAAGAACACAGGATTTGAATCCTCTCAATTGCCATCCCAACAGTGAAAAGATCAATTTCCTAAAATCATAATAATAACCCATGACATCCGCATGTGAGTAATTCCTAATACCATTAATATACTCATGTCCATTTCTAATTCAAAACAAATCATAGTGATTATGATTGAAGGAATGGTCTCTAAACTGACTAATTGTAGCGGAGAGAATCTTAATCCAGAATAGAAGAAAGAAAAGAAGAAAATGATAGTCTAACATCAACAAAATCTATAGAAAAATTCTCAAATATTAGGAATCCATGGATAACATTGTTTACATTGTTCTCACATCAAATAACAAGGCCACAAGAAGTCATAAACGTTAAACTATTTATCCCCAAAACGAGCACGACCTAAAGCTTCAGATCCACACAACTTTAAGGGAATCAGTAATAAAAATTATCCACCAGATTGTTTTTCTCCCATAAAGTCTTTAACAAACCCAAGATTGCATTGCCTAACTAGACAAGGCTATAACATAGTCTTCATAGAGAGGAAAAGAAGTTCCAGTATCAAAAAGAGGGAGGAAAGAAAGTACTATAATGGAGAAATTAAGAAGAAATGATAAAAGGCAAACCAAATTAGACCTAACTTCATGAGTGTTATAATGTCTCTTCCATTAAATCAAACTCGGAAATTATGATGAGTTAAGAGCTAGAATTTTGTAGTCCAATATATTCCTACAGTTTGCGCATACCAAAGGTCTCACCCATTTCACTCAGACTCCGAAGTTATGGCGAGACTAGAGGATTATAATTTCCTACTTCAGCATGTCCTTGCAGATTGAGTGTCGTTTTAATGGGCAAAATCTACACTCATGTAACAATATCTTTTTTCTTAAATCCATATTAAATTCATGACTAATGGAATTTTAACCTAGTCCTCTGATGCCAAGTTAAAGATCTCCTTCAAGTTAAAATATCTTTTAGTGCACCAAAACTTCAAACTTACGATAAGAGCTGTGGATTATTATTTGGTCTTCTACCTCAAAGTCAAAGTAAACTTTATTGAAATATACCCAAAATCCTAATCGGTAAACCAGCATCCAAGCACAAACAAATTTGCAACTAGCAAAAAACATCAATCAATCAACAAACCCAACAAAGATTCAAACAATTTGGCCCAGCCAAAAATCTAATTCAAATTACAATAATTACCAACTGAACCCCAGAAGGGGGGAAATGTTTGTTTACTCTGTATGAGCATTACTTAGACACATTTTTTCGACAAAGGCTGCAAGCTCATATGTTATCCTAGAAAACTTAGGAAATCAGTTTTTTTTTAAAATAATTTATCGTCCTACTCCTCCGAGGAGTTCCAATAGGAGTAGGGACTATTCCCATAACTAGTCCATATAGCCCTATATATGTAAGTGTGTGTATATAGGAGATTTATTCTAAAAAATTAAATCATATTTACTCCTCCGATCTTATTCTCTTCGTGCTGCGCGTAATCATAATCAAGCCCTCTCTTATTAACCAATTAAGCTCTCTGTTACAAATCTACGCTCAGGTATGCATACCTTGTTCTTCCTTCACCTGTTATTTTCTTCTTTCATAGCTATTTGCTACTATTATGAATGTAGCTTGAACCATATCACTTCATACGTAATTCTGCAGTCTTTTTCATGTCTTTTTAAAACAAGTTTTCAATCTTAGAAATATTTCTTAAGTGAGATGCCTGACATTAGTTATATAAAGGTAAATTTGACAAAACCTTTCTTAAGTTCACCTGATTTAGAGATAACCTTCTTGACTATTTTAATTTCACAAAACTCCTGTAATTTCTCAAGTCTAATTTGGCACGGCGCTAAATTAAGTGCTGTTTAGAGCATGTTTTGGCAGCATACTTCTTTCCATTATTAAGTATCTTTTTATTTATAAGATGCTAAGAATATGTTTGATAAGGATTTACTTATTATTTATTTCTAACTTATAAGTAGGAAAAAAATAAGTTTGGATTCACCAACTTATTTTTTGGCTACTTATGAGTAGGTTCACTTATTGATTTAAAAAGACAATCTTGCCGTCTAACAAAATAAGATAAAATAAGTAACTAACAATCAAATATTTGGTAATTCTAATAAAATTATAACTATCCATAATCAAAAAATTTCTCAAATCATATCCCTCCTTTATATATAAAATTGATGAACTACTCATAAAGACTAAAAAAACATGCCGTATGTCAACAAAAAAAAAGCCACGTTTCTATCTATCCTATCAGAAATTGATATGTTGATACCTAATCTTATCTTCACCTAAGAATCCTAATTAAATTAAAATAAATCCATAATTAGGAAATTCTAATAATCAAAACCCTATGCTCAAATCCTCTTTACCTAAGAATCTTTATCAAACGAAAACTCTCCATAATTTGAAAATTAATCAAAGCTCTCCTTTAAAAGGGTTGTTCAAGATTAGAAAATTATCAACTACTCCCTAAATATTTTAAAAATTATAAACAATCCCAGAAAAATTACAAAATTAAAACCACCCCCTGAGCTCCAAATTTAGAAACAGCCTCTTGATAAATTAAAATTTTTAAATAGACTAGTAAAAATTTCATAAATTTGCAAACAACCCTTAAGATTCAAAAATTATAAGTAAACTCCTAAAAAATCTAAAAATTGTAAATAATCCACTAACAAATTCAGAATATAAACTACCCCTTTTAAAATCCATAAATTATGAAATATTCCTAGAAAAATAAAAATCTTATGAAAATCATATGAAAAGTTTAAAATTACATATAACCCCCAAAAACTTTATAAGCAAACCCTTAAAAATTTTACAACCTACCCCTTGAAAGTTTCAAAAAAATATATAAATATTGCCTTAAAAAGTTTTCAAGCAAACCCTTTGAAATGAAAATTTTACAATTAGTATCACTTGCAAAAATTACAAACACCCAATTAAATATTTTGAAATATTAAGAACTACTCTCTAGAAATTTTATATGACCCCTAAAAGTTTTAAAAATTACAAACACCCTGTGAAAAATCAAAACAATAATAAATAGCCCTCTAAAAGTTGTAAACACCACATTAAGATAAAAAGTTACAAATAAACCCTTGAGAAATCTAAGAATTACAAATAACACCTTAAAATTAGAAAATTATAAATGACGCCTTTAATATCCATAAATTACAAACACTCCCTAGAAAATTCAAAAATTATAAACCTTCCTTGAAAAGTTAAAAAAATAATAAATAGTCCCCCTGAAGTTTTACTAAGAAACCCTTAAAAATTTAGAATTAGCCCCTTGACAGTTTTGAAAATTACAAGTATCCCCTTAAAAATTTTACAAACATCTATTTGAAAGTTGCTAAAGCAACAGGCACCTCGTTGAAAATTTCAAAACATTAAAATATTACAAATAACTCCTTGAAATATGACTAATTCCCACATCGAGTAATGATAGAGGCATGGAGTGGTTTAAATGTGAGCTCTTAGAATCAAGTTGCAACAATTGCTAGCAATTTTTGATAGGAAAACAAGCCAAATAATGAGTTGTACTCAGTGGGTCGCAAAGCTTACATCTTGCTAATAGTCTAGCAGACCTAGAACATGATATGAGCATTGATTGAAATCTCGCTACACTGAAATCCCAATAATTGTTTTTTAGAAATCATAAATTTTTATTTAGATCTGTAAATGAGAGATATATGGTTAAGCTATTTAATTTTATTTTAATTTATCTAAGAAAAATCCTATCACTCAAACTATCTACTTTAATTTCTAAAAAAAAGCTCCATTCTCTTTTCTCATAACATAGCAAAAAGAGGTACTCATTATCTCTTCCTTCATAAGAATTTAATGTATTTGTTAATAGATGATCTATAAGTTATAGTCTATACAAAAATATAATCAATTATCTCCCTTATTATACTACTGTAGGTTAGTGTATTTAAATAGCATATAAACCAACATATATAAACGAAAGCAATCAAACAAATTCATGTGACTTAATACTTATAAGGAATCATAAAATAAGCAGTAGCCAAACATTGCCTTTAGTCATTTCTAGAACTTATGACTCTAATCATACTACAAAACAAAAATACATGTATGCTGGCTGGTTTTATGACACCACTTTATTGTTGTAAGTATAGTTTATCAAGGACATGCAATTAAGCACCTAGAACTAAAGTTATAAAAGACACGTACGTTGGTTAGTTAATTTGGTAGGTTGAATGCTAAATTTCTGTGAGTTCTTGCGTGAAGATAGTTATAATGGGCTGACGTTTGTATGAGTTCTTGATTAATGGTTTATAACTCTAATGTTCTCGAAGAAATGTTTAGAACTCTACATTTTTAGACTAAACATATGCATATCTACTGAATTATGATTTAAAGCGTGCCTAAATGTCTAACTACGTTCGCGCGTGTGACACTGGGGCATGGTTTCTTTCCAGGGACTCTCAGAAGCTCTTGACTATCTTGGTATAATAATTTCCGAGAAATTGTGCGCTTATGGAAGAAGAAAAGAAACCAGATGAATCAATGTCAATTAAAGCTCAATCCAGCCCATGCCTCATCTTCTTTTATGAAATGAAGAAGCAAAGATACCAAACCTTCTTCAGCCTGTCTAAAGGATGTTATCGTCGGAATATTGAGCAGATGCAAAATGACATGTGTTTTCCAACTCCTCAGGGATGGATGCTAGTTGTTCACCCACACGGTAAACACTGTTACTTATTCGACCCTCTCACTGCGTCGAAGAAACACCTACCTTCCCTGCAACGGGAAGCTAATCCCGTCGCCAATCTCGTATGCACCTTATCCTCTTCTCCAACAGACGAAAATTGCACGGTGCTATGCGCTGATTTGAGGAAAAGATTGCTCTTTTTCTGCCAATACGGAGACACAGAATGGACTCTTTACAAGTACGACCTCGGGGATAACGATCTTTCAAATGTTGCAACTTGCGATGGAAAGTTCTATGGCCTTACGTTGCGAGGTAACTTCGCAACAATCGATTGCCCGCCTCATCCCCAAGTAAATATGCTGGAACCGTTAAACGTTCCCTGGCCGATTGGGACGGCTAGCTGCACATCGTACCTGGTTGAATCATGTGGGGAGATATTTTCAGTCGATCGCTATAGGCGGGCGCGGGAGTCAAATAAAACCACATACATTTCAGTCAAGAAGAGGGACTCCTCGAGACAAGCATGGGATACGGTCTACAGCATCAGTGGGAGGGTGATCCTGTTGGGATACGATGAGTTTTCTGCGTCGTGGTCTGCAAGTGAACTTGGCATCAAGGGCGACTGCATATATTATGTAGAAGCGGATGACAAGCGCGTGCATTGTTTCGACCTGGAGGAAGGATGCATTTCAGTTCATTTGCCTTGCCCTCGTCTTCAGCCCACGGGGCTTACACCCATCTGGACATTGCCTGCGTCATAAGTGCCCTCGTTGCTTCGTGTCATTATGGCTTCTGTTTTGTATTGCTTACATTAATGATTACCTTATAAAGTGCTATTTACTCTTAATTAATTAGTGCCAGTCTTTATTTTTGTCCCAGCAGAGTGGTTTCCTCAATGGCCGCGTGGGTTCAAATAAATCTCCTCCTCTAAGTAACGTCTGGTGTTTGAGGGCAAACGCTAGCTGATAACAGCAAGCAAAATAAGGGTGAAATTTACAAAGGTTGAGGAAAAAACAGACGGGTTCAAACTAACCTTTGGGTACTACTAATTGATCAAGTTTATATAGGAGGAAATGAACTACTAACCAGAAAATACTGTAGCTTCGGTGAGTTCGGAAAACTTTGGCGCACCATGGTATTCTGTATCTCAATATCTGCGCACGTGAACGCAGGTGCTTACCCGTGGCTAACATTTGTATAAGAAATAAATCCCCCATGAAACCCTAGAGGCATTGAGGGTAGGCCGCCGCACCACGTATAAACAAGCTCTTAGAAAGACAACAAATTATAAACAACTCCTTTAAAATTTGAAAATACCAAAACAATAGATTTTGGAGTTGAAAATTCTAGAACTTAGACTCTAAACTATTCCTAAACAATGGAATTGAAATTGAGTTACTAAATTTTAAATTATAGACTTGAGTTGTAGAATTTTAAATCAATTCCCTGAATCCAAACATAACCTTAATTAATTTTGCATTGCTAGATGGGCTATAGCGTGATGATAGATCTTCACAAAATAGTATTATTGTATAAAGACACAATTATATGGTGAAGTAGTCTTCTTAGGCTACAACCAGATCAAAATATTGATACATGAACATTTTGATAGAATACCAAATAAAACGACCACAACCAATACGCTAGAGTTTTAATTTTTCACAAGATATCTGTCTAAATCCATAAAAGAGTCTTTTATGGACTCCAAAATAAAAGAAAAATGTAAAAGTAACATCTTTCTACTAGGAAATATCTTCTACTAGAAAAATATCAAAAAAATAGAAAATATCTTTCTACTAGAAAGCTGAATTCGCTATATTAAATTTAGTCAAAACGGACTCTGTTTGCTCCTCTGAATTGGACAGTCATAATTTGCTCAAAATAGAAAGAAAATCTTTGACTGTGATTTTGAGACCCAAAATGATGGAATTTGGCGAATACGATGACGGTCAATGAGATGATGATTTTGCCAGCTCTTTGAAATGGCTAGTCTTTTGAGTGATTCCAACAAGCATGAAGTTCCGCCGACTTACACTCTTTATTATATGATCGGATTGTCCATGAATGCTACAGCCACCTATAGGGTTGCATCATATGGCTCCAGCCTTTTGAAATGGCTTATTTGCGCTTTATGCTCCAAAGATTCTTTTTTTTTTTTTTTTTTTTGGATGACAATCTAATACCCTAAAGTGCAACTTTCATGTTGTTCAAAACTAATAGTGAATGAGTGGTAATTTTTCTTATCAAATTTCTATTCCTTGGAGAAAGTTGGGAACAAATTAAGCTAAAACTTTGGGATATCAAAATTGTCAAATTAACATTAATTTGAAAATTATGGATATCAAATTATCAAAATAAAACTCAGGCATCCAACCAAAATTAGTCAAACTATTAGGGCTTATTTGGCTCTCTCTCAAAATTAGGTTAAGCTCAAACCGTTCTAACATGATCTAATTTTGAGCAGAATCCTAATTAGGAAAAACTGGGTCAAAACTAACCCATTTTCTGGGCAAAAAATGGCCACTAAATTGGTTCTATTTTGAACCACCTCTCCTAGTTCAAAATTAAACCAATTTAACATAAAACTAGACATTACTAACTGAACTCGTGTCGCTACTCCATGGGTAACTTTTCGCCTGATACCTGGCAACCTGCTGATCCACCTTCCTTGCAAGCTACTGTCCCTTTGCTTCCTTTGGGCCGGGCCTTTAGGGAGCTACCCAAGTGACAAGCCTCTGTGCTTTCCGTAATGGGCTATACTAATGGGCCATACTAGACAGTTTATTTACTCCCTATGATCGTTGCTTAGACGCATATTTATTCGGCAAATGCTGCAACGTCATATGTCATCCTAGAAAACTTAGCAAATCAGATTATTTATTTATTTATTTATTTATGGTCCTAATCTTCCGAGGAGTCCTGATAGGATAATTAATTAATCTCAGAGTTCCGATAAGAGTAGGGATTTATTCACATAACTAGTCCCTATAGCTGGCCCTATATATGTGTGTGTGTATATAGGAGATTTATTCTGAAAAGTTAAATCAAATTTACTCCTCCCATCCTGTGCTGTTCTTGCTGCTCATAACCATAATCAAGCCTTCTCTCAATAACCACTTAAGCTCTCTGTTACAAATCTACACTCAGGTGTAC
>JBAKGM010000355.1:11088-24214 GCA_037177215.1 Asparagus racemosus
CTTCTGGCAGTTCTCGTTGGCAATCGCAATCCGCCAGTCAGAGTCATGAGTCTAAACAAAGTGGAGATGGTTTGGGAAAGGGTTATCACGTTGAAAATTATGGATATCAAATTGTCAAAATAAAACTCAGGCATCCAACCAAAACTAGTCAAACTATTAGGGCTTATAATTTGGCTCTCTCTCTAAATTAGGTTAAGCTCAAACCGTTCTAACATGGTCTAATTTTGAGCAGAATCCTAATTAGGAAAAACTGGGTCAAAACTAACCCTTTTTTTGGGCAAAAAATGGTCACTAAATTGGTTCTATTTTGAACCACCTCTCCTAGTTCAAAATTAAACCAATTTAACATTAAACTAGACATTACTAACTGAACTCGTGTCGCTACTCCATGGGTAACGTTTCCCCTGTGATACCTGGCAACGTGCTAATCCACCTTCCTTGCCAGCTACTGTCCCTTCGCTTCCTTTGGGCCGGATCTTTAGGGAGCTACCCAAGTGACAAGCCTCTGGGCTTTCCGTAATGGGCTATTCCAATGGGCCATACTAGACATTTATTTACTCCGTCTGATCGTTGCTTAGACGCATATTTATTCGGCAAATGCTGCAGCCTCATATGTCATCCTAGAAAACTTAGCAAATCAGATTACTTATTTAATTATTTATTTATGGTGCTAATCTTCCGAGGAGTCCTGATAGGATAATTAATTAATCTCAGAGTTCCAATAGGAGTAGGGATTTATTCACATAACTAGTCCCTATAGCTGGCCCTATATACATGTGTGTGTATATAGGAGATTTATTCTGAAAAATTAAATCAAATTTACTCCTCCCATCCTGTGCTGTTCGTGCTGCTCATAACCATAATCAAGCCTTCTCTCAATAACCACTTAAGCTCTCTGTTACAAATCTACACTCAGGTGTACATATCTTGTCCTTCCTTCACCTGTAGTTTTCTTCCTTCATATCACATGTAGTTATGATAACTTTTTGGACCCTAAAAATATTTCTTACTATGTTTCATTTTCATGTGATATAGATTCAAGGAGATACGTGACGTATTCATATCTAACTTTTAACTGTTCTTGCTCATTGTTTTTAGTTTTCTTTGATCTTATGGTTTTTCCGTATGCATAATTAGTTTTTTTAAAGGAAAATAGTGGAATATTCACACCTTATGCAGTAAGTCGCGCCATAACAATATAATTTTACATGCATAATACTTCGTGCCTAATGCATTTAAAAGGGCTAAATAACCAGATTGATATATTTTATTGATCTTAATTAAGTACAACCTTAATTAATTTTGGGATCAATATATGAGCTATTGAGTGACAAGAGTTCTTGCCAAAAGTATCATTGCACGAATTCACAATTATATGGCTCTAGTCTTTTTAAATGGCCTACACTATATGTATCACGAGTTTTGTGACACATTCTCACATGTGTAAAAAGACGCTCTCCGCACATACTCTAATCACACTTTTGGTATGTGTCACGCTCTATTTGTGCCGCGTAGAGAGATAAAAAATGTATCATAATTTATAACTTTTATTGTAGTGCTATTTGCGCTTTATACTCCAAAGTTTCACCTCTTTTTTAATTAATTTTGACAGTGTAATACCCCAAAGTGTAACATTCACGTTGTTCAAAATTAATAGTGAATGAGAGATAATTTTTGTTAACATATTTCAATTTTCTGAGTTTGGGGAAAGTAGGGAACAAATTAAAGCTAGGACTTTGGGCTTCAAAATTGTCAAATTAACATCAATTTGAAAATTATGGATATCAAATTGTCAAAATAAAACTCAAGCATCAAAGTCCAAAAAGAGTTAAATTTTGGAGTATTAGAGTACTAACAACTCTTTTAAGCAGACCCATATATCTGACTATTCCTAATCCTAGAAGTTTAAGACCTTCGTTGTCCTTTGAATTTTAAGTTTTTCGTGGGCTTTCCTTCTAAATTATGCGACTTGTAGTAATTTCCTTATCTTAGAAAGTTTAGAGCTACATAAGTCAGGTGAGAATAAGAAAGATGGGATTAATATTAGCTATTGTCCTCTATATATACATCATTAATAGGGTTAATCTCTGCTTTAACTCATATCTAGTTCTAGTCTGCCCAAGCTTGCATTCGCTGCAATTCATCAATCTCTCGTTTCCATATACCTACAAATTCCAGCAACTAATTGAGGGTATTGTTTTGACCACACAGAATTATATTCTTGTAATCGAAGAGCAATGCTCTTGTGAAGTTTTTTCTCTTTTAAATTACCTATTGCTACTGTTTGATCATGGTTTGATTTTTTTTCACCTAATTCAATATTGGCAATTGGCACTGAAATCTCTAGTATTCTTTCTGGAATAAGATGGTACTAAATTTTATCATCGTCAAAATAGTTTCCAGAAGTCACAAGTTTCGTTGTCCTAATTTTCTTTGAATTCAAAACTATGATTATAACAGTAGCGGTAGGCAGTCAAAAAGAAAACTTTAATAAATTGCTCTTTTATTGGAAGTTAACTAAAGTTGAATTTTTGACTTTCTTCAAATACACTTTTAACAAAATCAAGAATTTTAATTACGGGGAACACTTCATACTCAAATTTAGATAAGTAAAGCTGTCTAATGTTTTCTTTGAATATTATCCACTCTTATCGTATGCGGTTTTGAGTGCTAGCTTGTTGGCCTAATTGAAGAAATTTCTTGAGGAGTGTAAATTGATTTATTATTTTTACTTTCATTTTTATGTGCAGAGATTAAGTATAATATAGCATGGAAGACAGGTCATGGTCAGATCTCCCAAGCGAGCTTCTACAGATGATCTTATCACGGCTCCCACTACCACATCACCCTTCTTTTTCTTTGGTATGTAAGAGTTGGCGTGATGTTAGTTATGAAGTATATCCCGCAGACATCGGTCCTCTTTTGGTCTACTTCAAGAGATGGGGAGACGGTATTTTGCACTGCTACAGCCCCTCCCTAAGCAAGAGTTTCAGAGTATCTTCTCCACTTGACTTGTCAGAATGCGAGCTTTATTCCTCGAAAGATGGATGGCTGGTGCTTTATCGAGAGCACGAGGTCATACTGGCTAATCCCATAGCCAACGTAGTGCATAACTTTCCCGGTTTGCCTTTCCTAAATAGCTTCAGTGGGATTGCGTTCTAGGGATGCCCTCCAAATAAATGTACGATATTCGCAATTGATAGCGTAATTACCCGCTATGTCGAGATCAGCATTTGGCACAGTAAAGGGTGGGATTCAGATATCCGATATGATAACAACTATCCATTCATAGCTGCTCCCTACTCAAGTCCTGTGGTACATAATTGTAGGTTCTATTGCTTGGGAATCGAAGGAAATCTCAGGGTCTTCAATCCGAAAAGAGCTACATGGAAAGTTCTCGCCAATCCGAAGAGTTTTGCCTGCAAACCTGAAGAAAGCTGCCTGGTTGAATCAAAAGGAAAGCTTCTGGCAGTTCTCGTTGGCAATCGCAATCCGCCAGTCAGAGTCATGAGTCTAAACAAAGTGGAGATGGTTTGGGAGAGGGTCATCACGTTGGGTTCTGCGACGTTGTTCGCGGGTCCAGGGGTTTCTCTCACGACAACTAATCACCCCAAGAGGATGAAAAACAAAGTCCTCGTTTCGAGGCTAGTTGGAAAACCCAAGACGATCGAAGCAGAGGTAAGACATTTCGAAGGGAGAGCGTTCTTTGTTCCGAAACAATCTTCGCACCAAACACCTAGAGAAACTAGAAAGCACGAGGCAACTACGAAACCAGGCGTATGTTCTTATTCCTTGCGCGCTCTGAAGAGTTCTGGGTATTGTGATTCGATTAAGTATCCTTCTAGTGTTTGGTATGAGCCTAGCACGGTCAAGAAGTCAAAGCTGAGATTCAGGATGTAGTAATTTTTTTTCCTTTTTCTTTTTCTTTTTTTACAGCAAGACTAAATATCGATGTCTCTATTTTCTGGAAGTACGAGTTTTGTTTTTTTTTTTTTTAGGGTTAATAGTTTTATTCTTCGTTTAGGCCTCTTAGTTTGCTATAAAAATTACATCACGATTGAGTACTCTCTTGGTTTCTTTTTTTAAAAGGATTTTTGAATATCAGAAAACCACCCTTAACTTTGGGTGATTAGCGGAAAACCCCCCTTAACTTCTAAAATATTAGAAAACCCTCCTTAAATATATGGATTAGCTTAAAATTTCTCTTTAACTTTTAGATTTTATCAGAAAACCGCCTTTACCTTTTAGATTTTATCCACACCAAAAAAAACCCCTAAATTAGGTTAAAGGAAGGTCTTCTAATAAAATCTAAAAGTTAAAGGGAGATTGTCTGATAACCCTTGCACTTAAAGGGGGTTTCTAATATTTTGAAAGTAAAGGGGGGTTTTCTGATATTGTCCAAAGTTTAAGGGGGGATTTTATGATATTTAACCTTCAAAAATTGTAGGCATTACTAAATTACCCCTCAAATTATTATAATTCTCTAAATTAGGCTTATGTTTCCTATTACGCAGCAAATCATGTACTAAAGTTTCCCAATAAAATTCTCTTATCATTAGAGTTTTGATAGGAATAAGATCAATGTTTTTCATCCGTAGTCTTTCCAATAGAATATTAGTCACTCCAATCGAAGAGCACAAGTAGCAATTAGAGGGATTAATTTAAAACAACTTCCAATAATTAGGATACTTAATAGCAATTTCAATAATTTAACAGATTAATTTCAAAATACTCAAGAATTGAATGTATAATATCGAAAAAAATCCTTAAGAATAATGATGAAACTTGCAAGGTTAAGAAGCAACCTATATTTACGAGTGGAATTTCTGAAGAAAACATTTAGAGATTCATCTAGTAATGATCTTGTTAATTTTAGGCAGTTTAAGTTATTTGCTATAAATACATTGAATGTCTTCCTAGTTGTGCGTGCAAGTGAAGATGTTGGATCATGTTTGTATGTATTAGAATATAAAACTATAATCCTCAAGTTTTATTATAATTTTAATATTTTGATGTAATGATCATGGTACGACTGTTTTGGGGCTGTCTATGAAATTGTATAAGCTTAATGGCAATGGTACAAGGCTTTTAAAGTTATTCTAATATCATTTATTATTCTGGTCTGGCCTATGGCCCATTTAAAAATTCAGAATAGTTTTCTCAGTTTGGCCGGGCCAATGCTTTTAATTGTTTTCGTTTTGCGTGTATGATTTAAAATTGCAAATCAGATTCAGTTAGACAATTTAAAATTATTTCCCCAAAAAATACAGTGAAAAGAATTATATATATTCCTGAATTTATGATGCCTTTTCTAATTCGGCTGAAGTTTGCTAGCACGCGGCATATCATCTATTAAAATTTTCCAATAGAATTCTCAGATCACCAAAGTTTGGAGGAATAAGATCACTGTCATTAAGTCCATAGCTTTTCCTAGTTTGACATCAATCTTGATAGAATAGCATTGCTATCAAGTTTCTCAATTATTACGTTATTTTGATATTAGCCCCTTAAATCAAGAGAGTGGAAGTAGCAATTGGAGAGATCAGGTTGGAACAACTTATGGGAATGAGAGACCTGATAGCAATTTCTATAATTTGAGAGACTAATTTCAAATGACTTGTGAATTGAGAGACTATATGCCGTAAAAAACCCTTTAGAATAATGGTGAGATTTGCAAGGTTAAGAAACAAGTTTTTTGCAGTGCGTATGAGGAGAGAACAAATGACAGAGATTCCACCAAAAGAAAAACTTAAACAGAGGGTCACAAAATATGTTCCACGCATAATGTTCACATGATCATATCCATATAAAAAAAAACTCTAAAATTCTGAAAATAACAACCAGAAACTTCACACAAACCACAAATTAACGAACAGAAATAGGGATCAATTCCCCACATCACCAAACTGCATGAACTGCCTCTTACTCTCAAGAGCTTGCTTGAGCTCATTAGGCATCCACACGAGTTCCAGTGCTTCAGGAGCTTCGAAATCCAGAGAATGACTCTTACCATTAAATGATATAATCGGAGCTCCGTCAAATCTTGTGGAAGTAGAATCCGCAGGAGTTGGATTCCCAGCGAGCGAATTGCCCCGAGGCTGGGCTGACAGAAGAGAGAAAACACCCGGACACTCTGATGCAGGTAGCTGGGTCACACCCTGCCATCTCCTGCTCGTAGTCCGATCGCTATCCATAATTCCAGCGAGCTGAGGGTAAGCAAAGTTCATGAGGAAGCCTCCCCATCTGCTGTTGCCGTCTGTTTTGAGATTGTGAGCTGACTGTGGATTAAGCTGTGAATAAAGATTTTAAGGACTAAATTAGGATGAAAAGTTTCGAACCGTCGAAAGGTGATGAGGGTATTTGAGATGCTAAAGCAGAATGTTGTGGCTTCCTTCGTCGCTCATTATGGCCAGCTAGCCTTCGGCGACAGCTACGCTTGTCTTGGTCGAATTCAGGAAGTTGGTGGAATCTGGGTGGAGACAAGTTACAGGAAAGTAAAATTGTTTCAGAAAATAGCAGCATATCGAGAAAGACGGCGTGATTGTGCACAACAAAGAAACTATATTTGGGACGAATTTCTAGTCCTTTTTAGGATACACGAACCTCTTTTCTCCATTCAACAAATGTTAGGGGAATGGAGAAATCATAATATTGACAGGAGCATCTGACCTTTGCAGGACATGACTGGACCTGCAATTATTTGGGGGGGTTTGGGGAGAACGTAATCATAGAATATTTAATAACAATCAAAGATCTCACTCTCACATGTATCAGCAAATTATTGTTAACAGTACACATTGGCCGTCTCTTCTTTTAAGAGGTGATGTGGAGCGTGCAGATCAGTTATTTCGCACTTTGGTTCATAGGAGTAACATTTATCCTTCTTCCACTGATGAGCGGTGTGTGATGCATGACAACATTATGGAGGAACTCTGAGTTCGTTCGTCTGTCCTTTTTAGTTGTTCTTTTGTAACGCATCACATGAGTATTACGTACTGTGGCTCCTGCTTTTGCACTCTCTCTTTTTTTTGTCTTCCTTTCATTTAGTCTCTTTCTCTTGTATTTTGTTTTTCTTCGGCACACTTTTGTCTTTCTTCTAATGTTTCGTTAAATTCTTATTATTGAAACAATGGAGGGTTTATCTTTACCCACCATCTTCTCTCAACAAAAAAAAAACAAAGAAACTATGTGTGAAGAGATTTTGAGAAAAATAATGATGGACAATCTGAAAGTTAGGACCAATACATAATTGAGCCATTATTTGTTTTTGATGGTTTTTGTGGGGTTTTAGATTACCTTTGGGAGACACTATGGTAGCCTTTAGTGTAATCTCTCTCAACAAGGTCCAGAGTTTCTCTCTACTAGAGAGAACTTGTAAAGAAAAAACTTCCCTCTAGTTTTGATTACCCACGTTTACTTATTTGTCAAAAAAATAAAGGAAAAGAGAAGAGGGAAATGCAACTCAAATGTGAGTAATCCCTTGACCGCATCTGTTTAGAGCGTCTCCACATTAAATACCAAGGCCATAAACAACTCATAAATGTTAAACCATATGTCCCAAAAATAAGAAAAGACCCATAACTTCAAATCTACACAAGCAAAATACTCCAAGAGAATAAGTCAGCAAATAGTATAACAAAACACCATATTACTTTTCATCCGTTAACCTTCAATAAACCCAGAACTGCATGTTAAACTAAACAAATTTACCAGAATAGTTTTCATAAAAAGAAAAAGAAACTGGTAGTGTGAAAACCAGAAGAGAATGTACAACGATGGAATTACCAAGAGATGGGGGAAAAACAAATTAAGCCTAACTTCATGAGTGTTAATATCTCTTCTAATATATTAAAACTCTAAAATTACGACGAGATCTAGTTAAGAGATTATAATTTCATACTCCAATATGCCTGAAGCGATCAATAGTGTATCAAAGATCTCTGCCACTGCATCAAAACTCGAAAATTATGGTGAGACTAGAGGGTTTTAATTTTCTACTACTGCCTATCTCTGCAGATTGCGCGTCCTTTTTATGCACAAAATCTACTCCCATGTAAAGATATATTTTTCCTTAGATCCACATTAAATTCATGATGGATGGAATGAAATTTGAACCTAGATTGTTCTGATAACAAGTTAAAAGATTTCTGCCGGGGCACAAAGACTTCAAACTTATGATGAGAGTTAATTATCATAATCTAGTATTCTAACTCGAATTCAAAGTAGCCTTTTATCAAACTAAAACCAAAATCCTAATGGGGGTAAACCACTAAACCAGCATCCAATCACAAATTGAAACAAACAAATTTGCACCTAAGCAAGAATACCAATCAAACAACAAACCCAATAAAGATTCCAACAATTTGGCCCAACCCAAATCTAATCAAAATTAATAATAATCACAAATTGAACCATAAAAAAGGAGAAAATTAATAAGATTCAGACCTGCTACACTGTTGACAGAACCTTTGCTCTAAGCCTGCAACAAGCACAATTGGTGACTTTGAGTGCATCCCACAGACTTTGTGCCTGCCATAGTAAGCCTTGGCTCCACTTAAATCCACGCTGCAACCCTCCACTTGGCACCTTGGTGGCTGCTTTGTTAAGCTTTTGGATGACGAAGTCGAGGAAGAAGAGCTTGAACTCCTTAACTTGAGACCATTCAGGGACTCACTGGTGGAGATTTGCAGTGAGCTTGAACCCATCTCCATTTTTGTATGTTTAGATTGATAGTGAGATGAAAGAGGAAAAAAAGTAGAGAGAAAGATATATTTTTTTCTAACTGGAGTGGGTGACTCATGGTTGCTTTCTTCTTTTGCCAATAGGCAGTCCATGAGAGTAAACAATGACACTCTAATTTTCTTTCTTTTTAAAACTCTTTTTGTAGAATGCACCCTCTATTCTTTCACTTTAGCTGTGTAGAGTATCAATCCAATTAAGGTTTATACTAAATTTTTATATATAATGCAAAAGTACTTTAGAATGCACCCTCTATTTTTTTTACTTTAGCTGTGTAGAGTATCAATCCAATTACTTTAAAATGCACCCTCTAAAGGTTTACACTAATTTTTTTATACATAATGCAAAAGTGTGATTGAATTGAAATCATACTAATTTTTTGTATTCCTTTGTATCTGAAATAAAATTTAAGAATCTACTACTTCTAACTTAAAAGAAAAGCATCAAAATTACTATTCATGTTACAGTAAATACTATTCTTGCTACAATATGACTCATAATGTTAATCATGCTCCATATGATACAGTGAGTTTTTTGGCCCTTTATCCACTGTTCAAGCTAAAGTAACATTCTTGAACCTTGAAAAATTGTTCATATCTTTTTTTTAATTCTTGCAAATGATGAATTTTATCAGATATTTCACAAATATAAATCTTTTCTAGCTCTGTTGTAGAAAATTGATAAAATTTGCCAATTGGTGTATTATTTTATTAACTGGTTTGGAGATTCATTCTGTACGTAGTAGTCAAAAAATTATCGATGAATTTTTTATAAATAGTTATATATATAACCCACATTATCAATTTGGCAATAGATATAACTAGGTAAATAATACCTGCAGTAACGCACGGGCTTAATACTAGTAGATTTATAAATGTGAAACTTTTATTACTTCTTTTTAGCATTATACTTATGTAATCATTTGGAGCTTTATGTAGTCATTTCTAATGTGAAAAATAACAATACTTTATGTAATCATTTGATGCTAAACATTTTACTTTTGTATTGGTTTCATTATCTCATATCAACTTTTATTACTTCTTTTCTCTTTCATCCTTTCTTTGTAGGAATTACCTTCCAAAAGCTAGAGACTCAGTTAATAAAAGTATGCATCAAGAAAAATCCATATGCAAGTAAGGGTTAAAAAAAAGACAGAGTTCCTCCTCTTTAGTTCTTTATTGATTCTAGCTTTTAGCTCTTCCTAGCTTTCCATCTAACTTATGTCTCACAAGGCACAAAAGTGTGTTCTGCAACATCTTCTACTTGACTTTATGAACTGGTTGGTAGGAGATAAGAGTTTGGGTCTCTGTATTTGCTGTTTGGTTCATGTCCTAGAAACATAAGTTTGGGAGATTACTTATGGGAAATAGGCTGTAGGACCCATTTCTATGTTTCCAGGCCCATTTCATGATTTTTTGGAATGAAATGAGTGTCCTTTAATTTGGGATTAATGGCACCTATTACCTCTCTACTGGTTGAGTCTCACATGCACAACATTTTTTTTCCCTCTCAACTAAACACAATAAAGGGAAATCTAACACCCCCACATGGGTGTGTCGGGTGTTTTAATTTCCTTTTCTCAATTTCTAGCCAACCAAAAGCCCAAGCGTTTTTTTATAGATACCTATTAAACCATGCATACTTGCAAAGGTACCCCTCAAATCGTAATATTTACAAACTATTCTAACATCATCTTCCAAAGAAAAATACGTTCTCAAATTAACAATCATCAACTTTGTTGGATATAGCGTGTAAAAATTTGACTATTTGTTGTGTTTTTACATTGAAGTTATAAATTACCCTATCAAAGTTAACAATTTGTTGATTTGTGGGTGTATTTATTGATTTGTGGGTGTATTTATTGATTTGTGGGTGTTTTTTTTTCAAATTTGATGATTTGAAAGTATTTTTGAAAATACCGAGATTTGGAACTAGTTTTGCAATTATGCATGTTTTAAGTAGTAAATACACACAAAAACCCTATATTTAATTAGGCTGTGATTGCCTCTCAGTAGATCTAATAGGCCTTTGGATCTCCCTACCTTCGAGTTGCTTAAAATCTTTGGTTGGAGACATAGGGACATGGGAAACTAGGTTGCTTGGAAATCCGAGCAAACTCCCTTGTAAAATCTATGCAAAATCTGTGGTTTGTTGGAACTCGAAGCTTTGGAGGGTGGGCTTGTTGAAATGGGGCCAATGGTGATGGTGTTAGTTTGGAAATCTCATTTTTGAATGGGAAGTCTTATTAATTTTCTTATTTCCACATCGGGGAAGTCTTGCTTTAGTTGGCTTCTTACTTTATCCCCTTTTATTTTATTGGGTTAGGCAAACAATCTTTTTACTTAATTTGGCCACAATGTGAGAATTATTGGAGGATTCATTAAGAAACTAGAGTAGCTTGTTTCAGGCTAGATGGTACTTAAATACCTTATTGTTTCATCACATTTACATTTAAATGTCCTAAATTATAAAAATTAGCATTGTGATATTCTTAGTTATAAAAAATAGCATTTTAATATTCTAAATTACTAAAAACTGGTACTTAAATACCTTATTATTTCACCACCATCTTAAATATTCTAAGATCTAAAAAGTAATACTTTAATACCCTAAGTTATAAAAAAAAATACTTTAATACCTTAAGTCCTAAGAAAGTAGCATTTTTAATATATTTTGTTAGTTGTTAGGACATATTTCTAGGAATATTTCCATACTAACTAATAAAAGTTACTAATGTGCTTTTTTTTACAACTTAAGATATTAAAGTACTAATTTTTATAACTTAGGATATTTATATGTAAAAGTGGTGAAACAATAGTATATTGAAGTACCACTTAGCCTTTGTTTAACGGATTGTGAACCAAAACAGGCATCTTGGTTGCTGACTTTGTTCCTAAGATTGGTATTATGGCCATTAAGGATGCTGTGAGTACTAAGAGCAATCTACCATTATTAAATTAGATTGAGTCCTCTGCAAGGAATATTTGGACTGGAAAATTTGTGCGGCTTCTGTGTCTAGGAAAAACACCTGTGGCCTTGTGAACATAAATGTAGCTTGTATTCTCTACAGTACACCAGGACTCTCTGGTCTTGCTTGGCATTAGCAGCACAAATACCTAGTAATTTACAATCAAGTGCCTAAACTGAGAGAGTTAGTATATGTGAAATTTTGAGTGCTAATACTTGCAAACTGAAGTTTTGTGAGAACAAAAAAAAGTAAAGGGAAACAATGCATATTTTCTAATTACCTGGTGGGGATGGTCCATAACATTAAATATACATTCAAAGTATATCAATCGTTTGGATCATTGAACTTCGTGATTTGTGCACTAATCTAAAAATTGATATGATGCATATTTAATATCATAGACCGGATCCACTTTCTCCACTTTTCCATTTGTAAATAAAAAAAATTCCTTAAAAAAGATTCATATGCTTACTTCAGAAGGGACAAAGAAGACTAGAACGTTGGGAACCCCCTAAAATAAAGAGGGAAAAGGTTGAAGGGGCAAAAAGTTATAATTTGTAGTCAATCCCAATTCTGATAAGTATACGCTTATATGAATCACAAAATGAGTCAATTATTAATCGGCCTATAACACATTATATATCTCTATGTATCATATCAATTCAATAATATAGCATTGTCGCCAGAGATATATACAATTACTTGACAAAACTTTAGCTTCTGCCAAAAAATAGATATTGCATAAAATGCATGTGAAAATTAGTAACAAGAAAAATTCCAAAAAATGGCAGCAACAATCCATCCATCCTCCTAGCCTCATAGGCGATAGAAAACTTTCAACAAATAGTTGGTGATACATACAGCAATTGAATCATTATTATGAAAGGATAACTAATTTAATATAAATTTACATTATCATTAAACAGACTTACTAACAATACACTCGTCCTGTGGCTGATAAATTTTCACAGCTAGCCCTTGACAATCGAACATGCTGAAGGATTCTGTATTTGATGTACCCGATGTCTCAATTATAAGTTGAATCATTTTATAACAGTTATTAAGAAGGCTGAAACCTCAAGACAAATTCAAGCTGAATATTCCAAATAAAAGTTTGATAATTCAAAACATTAGCAGAAAATCAATCCACAAATTGCAAAACTGAGGAGTAACATTATTAAAAGAGAAATGGAAATATAAATGTACTCAAATTACAAAGACATCTATAAGTTGGATAATTCAAATAAAATTTCAACAATTTAAAGATGCACAGCAAAATCCGGCTAAGTAGAAACCTACATCACTCAGCAAAAGAGGAATCCCCACAAATTAAACATTGAATATGTTAGATTAAGTCTAGTGGGTATTGGGTAAATGGGCTGTGACCCGTTATCCATACCCCTATTTGTATGACTATAT
>JBAKGM010000361.1:0-30754 GCA_037177215.1 Asparagus racemosus
CTCCCAAGGCCCACAAAACCCCCTCAATTCCCCAAAAATTTCCAATCTCTCCTCCATGGCTACCCTCTCCGTCTCCCCAAACCCTAACCCCCCCTTCCTCCCCCAACCCGAACTCGACTCCACATCCGAACCATCCCAACCCGAATCCGAACCCGTACCCGACTCCGAACCCGAATCCGAAGCATCATCCATCGCCTCGACCCCCTCCCCCTCCGTGACTTCATCAGAACCTCCTCGGCCGCCGCCGGCGACGCCGGAGGCCCCATCCCTCCTCAACCTCACCTTCAACCAAGACCACGGCTGCTTCGCCGCCGCCACCGACCGCGGGTTCCGTATCTTCAACTGCGACCCCTTCAGCGAGATCTTCCGCCGCGATTTCGTCGACGACGACGCCGGCGGAATCGGCATCGTCGAGATGCTCTTTCGATGCAACATCCTCGCCATCGTCGGCGGGGGTCCAAACCCTAAGTACCCTCCGAATAAAGTCATGATCTGGGACGATCACCAGTCCCGATGCATCGGCGAGCTCTCGTTTAGGTCGGAAGTAAGGGCTGTCAGGCTCCGGCGGGATCGGATTGTTGTGGTTCTTGATCATAAGATTTTTGTTTATAATTTTGTGGATTTGAAGCTGGTGCATCAGATTGAGACGGTAGCGAACCCTAAGGGTTTGTGTGCGGTGTCGCAGCAGCAGGGGTCACTGGTGTTGGTTAGCCCTGGGGGGCAGAAGGGGCAGGTTAGAGTTGAGCACTATGGGGCGAGGAAGACAAAGTTTATTATGGCTCATGATTCGAGGATTGCGTGTTTTGCGCTGTCGCAGGATGGGAGATTGATTGCTACGGCGAGTAGTAAGGGGACTCTGGTTAGGATTTTTAGTGCGGTGGACGGGATGCTGCTTCAAGAGGTAAGATTATATTCGCTCGGGTTGGTTTTCACTGTGGTTTGATATGGCAATTGCATCAACTATCAGTTTTTAAATTAGTCAGACCATCATCGTTTCATGGTGCACATTCTACTTTTGACTATATGTTTGCATGATCCTAGTTGGATTGTCAGCTTGAGAGTTTATGTTGTGTAAAGATTCCCTAAAGCTTCCAATTTTTCACTATCACTTCGGTTTAGCTTTTGCAGTTTAACTAATAATAAGTTAGTTGGCAAATCATCATGAAGTCGAGCTTTTGGCAATGGATGCATTTTTCATGTCATTGCTTAGGGCCCCGTCAATGGACAAAGTAGTGGAATAAGGATAAAAATGGATGATGAAGAAGTGGGCAGAAGGAGGGAGATGCTTTTAAAGAAGACAGGACGGTAATGATAGGATGTATGTAGAAGTCAACTTTGAGCCAACCCTAATGGAACTTGCCCCCTCAAATCAAGGGGTATGCTCTTCTTATAACTTAGGAAGCTCAACCTGTCTCGTGGCACATGAAGCCAGTTCCATGGAATGTGACAATTGCTTGTAATCAGTTTGGTAGGTCCTTTGATATATTCTTTTCTTCACTTAGTTTTAAGGCAATTGGTTTGGTTGATACTTGAATTTATAAGTCTAAATTAGCAAGGTTACAGAAAGCACTAGGCGGCCTAGGCATTGGACCCAGCGCCTATCCTAGACGGGAGTCTAGACGGGGCCTAGGCGTCTTCCTTTTTTCATTTTTTAATTACAATTAATATTTTCAAAAGTGCTAGTCGTCGCTCGGTGGCAAACGGGAGCCTAGCACATAGCCGCTAGGCCTAAGAGGCCTAAGAGGATTTTTTTTGTTTAAGTGGTGATGGAGGATGTTTTACTAAAGGTCGAAGAAGTTGGAGGAGGTGTCGAAGAAGTTGGATGAGGTGTTCATAGCCTGTGGAGGCAGTCGGACAAGTTCGGAGAAGATTAAAGGATGTGAGGCAGCAACAGAGGAAATCACAACCAAGACCTAAACAGTGCATTTTATGTCAAGGCGCTTCCAAGGCCTAGGTGGGCGGCCTAGGTACCGCCTAGGCCTAGACGAGAGCTTTTTTAAACATTGTAAATTAGAGAGGTTTTAAATAGTTTTCAAAAAAATAAGTGTTCCTTTCTTGTACCTTTAGTAGGATGGTCAAGAGGGATAGTGTTTTGTGTTTACTTTCTTTTGATGTGCGTGCATGTGTGGGTGATAGTTTCCAGGACAAACAGGAAAATCTTTTTGTTTGTTTGTTTGGGAGCGGCAATTGTGGATCTAAAAGCTAATAAAATTTACTAAAGATAAAGAATCACACTTGTGAGACTTGCCAGGAAAATGTTGATTTTAATTTGGAGTATAAATTCAAATTTCTTTCATCAATCACCAATCTCTAAAGGAGATGAGGGATGAGGAAAAGGAGTGAAATTTGCTCATCTCTAAGACGAAACAACAAACAAAGATGAGAACTATAAGAGCTCTATTTATCTCTTCTACTAGAGTCATTAATTTGCGACGCGTGATAAATCTTTAGGTTTTCATAAACAATTGATATAACAAATTTGATGCAATGCATATGCAAAATTAACACAAAAAGATCAGCAGAAATATAACTATAAATAAGTAAAACTATAAATTAACAATAAAAAACTAAAGTTTTAACAACAATTATAACTAGTAAAAGGATAAGTTCAAATGAAACCTAATGCAATAAAAGAATTCTAGCACAACTAGTCGAACCCTGAAGAGCGATTACTTGTTGAATTGATTACCTGAGAACTAAACTTGCAAAGATTGAGTTTATCATGCCATATCACTGCCACATCAACAAAAAAATTAGTGAAATTACAAGTTTGTATTGAACTTGGAATTTCACTAATTTTTAGTTGACGTGGTGGTGACATGTTGGGGCCACATCATTGCCACGTCAGTAAGATTTAACGAAATTTTATAAAAGAACGTAGATTGATGATGTAGGTAATGTTAGGGACCTGCAATGATGACTTCCAAACACCAAGGACGCAAATGATAGTTGGTCAATAAATTAGGAACCTCTACTGAAATTTGCCTTCGTTTATTATTATTTTTTGTCCAAATAAATATCCTCAACATATCTCCTCTGTCCGTTTCGCATCAGTTTTCTTTCAGTGGATACAAGTTTTATGGGCTTGAGCAAGAGTGCTTGATTTGGTGATAGCAAAGGACAATACCTAAGTTGCCTAGGTGGGGGTGCTCGTACGGGTACGGGACACGATCAATTTGTAAAAAGTAGAGTATGGGGACACGGATATAAATATTTATGTTATGTATATTTATATGTATTAAAATTAATAATTTACATAAGATCAATATTTATTTATTTATTTTTATAAGATCAATATATTAGAAATAGATGTGAAGTGTAGAATATACATCCAAGAAGTGTATGAGGAGTGTTTTAAATTAAAACTTGTGGTATATAACTGAGTATAAGCTTGAACAAACGTGTGCATATATTTAAGAAGTGTCCAAGAAGTTTGGGTATGGGTACGGGTACAAGTACATGTCTAGTATGGGTACGGCTTCCAAATAGAAGTACCTAGGGAACATGGGTGAATACTAAAACTAACACTATGTAGAGTTCTCAAATGAAAAGATCAAGAAATCTTTTTGTTATCAAAACTTAAAAAGCTAGAGGTAGAAGGCTTTGGTGCAAATTTCTTTCAGACTTATGACTGACAATGGAAGTTTTTTATGAAGTCGTCCAGGACGTGTTACTTCTGGTTGGTTTAATGAATTGAAACTAGTTATTGGTATCAACTCCAAAGCGAAGAACACAGAAGTGCATGAATACATGCCAAATTAGATTTTGGGACGATCTGTGTAAGATTGTTGCTAGATTACTTGTAAAGGAAAATGATGTTGGGAACATGGTTAGGAGGCTCAATTAGGATATATGAAGGGACAGAGAATATGGCATTACAACAGTATTAAAAGCTGCCAATCCATGACGCGATGAGACAAAAACCAACACTTTTCACAATGAAGAAAGTATATGACTACTTACATTCACATGTATTGAAAAATGATCAGAAAACGTGGGGTTTAATTATAGCTCAAGTGGCCCTGAACATCAACAGGGCAGGGTAAGTTCAATCTCCATCCAATGGGTGGTAAGCTGATCCGTCTGTGCTATTGATCTATATTATGTCTGTAAGGGAAGTTTTTGCGCTCATCAAAAGTGAGGTGGAATGGAAGTGTTAAATAAATCCGATCAAATGGAATGAACTTGGGTTTAGAACACGTCATCTTTGCTAATGATTTGATGGCCATCTGATGCATGTCATTGTCAAATCGGATGTTAAAACTATAAGAGAATGCTGGAGCTTTACTATGATCAGCATGAAGAAGATGAATGTAGGAATAATGCAAGTACTGATGCGAAGCATCATTCAGGTAGATACATTTAAGCAGTCTTGGATGAAGCCTTTGAGCAGGTAGTTTTTTCTATTACCCTTACTACATCATTCTACAAGACACTTTTCAAATACTAGGGAACGTGAGGTGACATTTAGATTGTAAAAGAGCAAACTACTATCATTTTTGGAGAGCGTTGCCCTTGCAGATCAACTTTTTTGGGTTATGCCTTTGTTTTTAGAAGTTTCAAGTACAATAATTTGAGATGGATGCACAAAGTGATTGGCAAGCATCATGCACTTGACAGAGTACTTATGAGGTACTGCCTTGGCCCAAGAAGCTCTATAGTGGGTGAGAGGTAACAGCAATGAAGTAATAAGAATTTTGTTTGATGCATTGTTATGGAAGAACACTTTATCCTTTGACTATTGATTCTGATACTATTCCTAAAATGCAGTAGTGATGCAATTGTGACTTCATTGATGATGGGAATGGGATGTCAAAACACTGAAGAGTGTCGAGTTATGCATTGCATTAGGAGGTCTGGGTAATCTATGAGGACATTTAAGAGTGACATAGGTTGAATTTTTTTTGTTTGGGGGGGGGGAGGGTTGGGGTTGGGGTTGTAGTGTGCCGAGGACCTGTATGATCATTGTTACCACATAAAGAATGGCTAGGAATCGGGGCTATGATCTGGCAGTGTCCGTCCATTAAGTGAGTTTGGTGATTCATTTAAAGGCTTCTCAGTCATGGAATCCTAATAGGCATGTGGTTATTAGACAGTCAAAAATCAATTGTTAGCACATGAAGAACAGAAGGAACTAAAGTATTGAGGTTTCTACCAAGCAGTCTGTAGCATAAGCGAGTTTGGTTAATCATGTACAAATTTTTCAATGACAGGATTCTGGTGTATGGATATTAGAAAAGAAAATACCAACTAGTGATTAGTAAAGATACGTTCCAACTTGGTGATGAAGTGAGTCTGAACATTTGGAGCAACTCTTCGGCATTGTCCTAAGACAAGATGGGTTTGAAATATATCCAACAAGAAGTGACGCTTGGACTGGCTGCTTGAGACATTGACTGCAAAGCTAGATAAGAGGTCCCATTTAGGGGATTTTTACAAAAAATACCTTGGGCACTATCCTAGGTGGTGTTTAGATATGAAGCAGAAGAATTTAATATGGACGAGGTAACTTGATGTGCCTGGTTATGCAACCACTTGTTATGAAGATGATGGATAAAGACTTGGAAAAGGTTGGACCACATTGACCAAAGGTCACCACATTGAGCACCCTGGCTATTCGGCTATCACACTGGTTATCTCCACTGTTTTTCTTTATCAACAAACATGGGAAACTAAGTGCATCTAGATAGTATGCTTGGGGTTGTCATTCAACCCAAGGAAATTGGAGCTAGCTTCCAAGGGCGATGTAAATTGTTTAAATACTATTATTATTATCATTGTTATCTTTATCATTTTGTGTTCCCAGTTTGTGAGATTTATATAATTTCTATATAGTATAATACTAGGTGGATGGAGGTTCATTGGGAAAATGCTGGTATCACTTACTCCAAATCTAGAGAAAAGAGAAGTGGGACCTAGTTCATCCTGTAGTATGAGAGCAGTGCCATATAATAAATTATTTAATTCAACTGTCTGGTTTATCCATTTAGATCACTAGTTTATCTAACCCAACTTCACAAACATTTAACACCAAAGCTTAGTACTTATTTTAGATAGTACTATCCCACTGCTTGTAGACTTGTAGTAGATTTTCCAAAATGCTGATTAGATTGCATACTTCAGTTTTTATCGCTGGTGACTGCTGTAATTATATTAGTTCAAGGATTTGTTTCTGACCGTTCTGACTTCCCATGTAAGAATGGATAATCTTGTTACAATTAAAATTAAAATTAAACCTCAAATTTTTTACTGTAAAATGTCAATTGAAAATGATTTGAAGTAAGTGGTAGTCATCAAGATCATGCATCTTTTAGATGTTCAGTGCCGCTTGGGTGGATGTGACTACTTAGATAGTTTGACAAAAATCTTAGCTTCATATTGTATGACATAGGAAGCAGTTGGCCTTTCGTGATGAGAGTGAATTGGGAGAAGGTTTAATTTCTTATATTGATTATTTGAATCTCAAGAAGAAACAGCTGAATGTACCATATTTGCACTGTAGTATTAGTAGCAACATGATTTATTTCAGTAGAGAAGTGTGGCATTGTAACTTCAGTTAGAGCCCAGTCAAAGGACATAGGGATAATTAGTTTTAAACACCAGGATGACCGAGTGATTTTTAATTATAGTCAGAAATGTAGGTTTATGATACATCCACATAGAGGAACTGCAAAGTAAACTGTTTTTGGAGATGATCTCTAACTATGCTTTCATAGAGTACAACAAAAATATAAGCAGAGATAACTGCTAAGTATAGATACTGAAAGCAATGGTTACTTGTGAGTTCAACTATATTTTTCTGGAGAGAGGCAAGCCTATGGAAGCTTTACCTTCATGTGTTTGGAGAGAAATGGTTGTAGTGCTACAGTAGCTCTAAAGTTTAGTTACGTAATACTGCTTAGAAGATCTTTTGTGAGGTTTTCAGTTAAGATCACTTTGGTGCATGCACATAAGGTGATCTTTGAGAGTTAAGAGTGCACTGAGAGGGAACATATACTTACTTAAACACCGATCTGCTGGCTGTATTTATTGTGTACTAATAGGATGTTGAAGCAAGACACTAAAATTAGTGCCTAATAAATACCTAAAGCCTGAGAAGTAATCTTGTTGATGCCCTTGATACCATTTCTTTTCTCTCCAGTCTTGTTTTTTTAAAGGAATTGGTATTCATTGGTATAGTGCATTTGAGTTCTAAATTGTGACATGTTGGTTTCAACCTCTCAAAGTAATGCTCTTAGTGTTTCAAGAAAAGTACTTCAAAGTACAACCTTCTATATGTGGTTGTTAAATGCTTAGAATTTGATGCTTACAATATTCTATAATAATCTCTGACGTTATTAAATTTCATGCTTACCTATGTGGTTCATTTGAAAGGGAGAAACATGTTTATGTGATCAATGCATAAATGTGGTCTTCTGTGGCTGATAAAATTGTTGGATAATTTATAAACATTATTCCAGTTTATGTTCTCTGACCATTACAAATAGGTCGGTACTTAGATTGGTAGATTTCTCCCTCCCTCCCTCCCTTCGTTATCCTTCCGAGCTACAGAGAGGGCAAAAAGCATTATAATCCTCCTTTTGAGAACCTATTCCTTTTATAAATGGGATTTTAGCGTATATGTCCTTGTGTTTATGAGTAATGCCATATTTCTTCTTGCACTCTAAATACTTCATTTGACAACCTTACGTTTTTTTAGTTATGTTACAGCCATATCCTTCTTTATTTGACAATTTGGAGAAATTTGATTAATGTTCGATTGAAATAATTTATGCATATCTTAAGTTACTTCTTATGATTTAAGATAAGCTAGCTTAACTTATTGGTCATAATCATTTGATAGCTATGTTCCTTTAACCTATCCACTTTTGTCGCGAGGATTAAAGAGATATGAGTATATTCTCGTGAAAAAATATATTTGGGTGAATAATTCAAGAATATATTTGTTGTACATGCTGTCATCCAATTTTCTACAATATAACATGAATGAAGGACATGTTCGTAAAATAATTTATAAACCTAAGGGCATATATGATAGGGTAAATTACAAGAAACCCCTTCATCTATAAGTCATTTTTTAAGAAAACCTCTCATCAATAACCATTATAAATGTCTGAAGAATCGAACTCCATTACCAAACAAAGGTATTAGTGATTACAGATGATGGGTTTTTTCTCTCAACATTTTGGAAGATGAGTTTTCTTGAAAAATAAGGTACGAAAGAAGTGGGTTTCTTGTCATGCACCCTATATGGAAATATCAATAAGGTAAGGAAAATTACATTATTTATAATAAAAAACGCAGGGATGTATCTGCTAGAACCCCTTGTTAAATAATTAAAAAGTATTGAGACATAGATTCAATAATTCATAATTTTGGTTCTTCTCCTCCTAAATGGGAACATTTCTTCATTTTGGTCCTTTCACAAACTTCTTGCTAGACATATCCAATCAAAGTGTGCTCAGTAAACTGTGAATTGGATTCCATTTTTTTAATGCATACACTGTGGTCCTTCTTGTCCCTGTACATCTCTCCTCATAACAAACACATACAAAACATAGCTTGGTTATTGTGTGTGTGCATGGTGTAAGTGTTGCATTGAAGGTGTCAGCTAGAATTACGAGTGCACAATTTTATTTTTTCTTAGAAACTATGAGGATTTTTTGAGCTGTTTTCCCTCATCTTCTGGTTCTTCTGTTCTACTTAGCTCGTCTTTTTCTAACCTTGAGGTAATAGTATTTTTTTTATTATCATAAATTTCTAGATTTCAACAACTCACAATAGCCCTTTATTTCCATAGAGTAATTTTCTTTTACTATTAACAATTCACATTTCTTTCTTTCTACGTTGCTATATATTTACATAGGTGAGGCGAGGTGCTGACAGAGCAGAGATATATAGTTTGGCTTTCTCGGAAAACATGCAATGGTTAGCAGTTTCAAGTGACAAGGGAACTGTCCATGTATTCAGCCTCAAGATTAATTTGGGATTGACAGGAAATGACAAGCCTCGGCCTGCACCAGAGCTAAATGTTCCAGCTCCGAGTTCATCCCTATCCTTCATTAAAGGTGAGCTTATTGTTTCTCATCATCATCAGTCTTCTAGCTTCTTGCATTAATGGGATGGGTTATGGCGCAAGATTAAAATCTAAAATGCTCGGAATGAACGGTAGAAACTTTTATGGTCAGCTGGTGCCAAGTTCCTGGTCCAATAGCGTTATGTATGGTCAGAGAGGATTATAAAATATAGGAGCCATACGGCAGCTATCATTATCTACCTGTGCATATTGTTTATGCTTTACAACCTAACAACTCTTCAAATAGCCCTAGACCAGGAAGCTGCGTTGCTCGGGTACTTCTATCATGAAGCCGTACCTGTACCCGATACATATCCGTACCCAAACTTCATGGACACTCCTTGGATATGTGCATACATCTATTTAGACATCTACTCAAGTATATGATATATGTTTTAGTTTAAAACACTTGTCAAACACTTCTTGGATGTATATCCTACACTTCACATCCATTTCTTGAAACTCGTTGGACATGGGTAGGGTTCGTTTCAGCTCATACCCAAGTTCAAAACTATGATTTTAAAGAGTCATTTGGGTGTCTAGTTCAAACCGAGTAGCTTCCAATTTATAATAACCAAGATAATAAAATAAACTTAAAATGTGATAGGAATTTTAATCCTACTGAAACATGAATGGAATGATCTCATGTGAATTATTAATTTCAACATATAAATGTAGTTGTGCCCCATACCCTACATTTTACAATTTTGTTGTCCGCACCCGTATCAGTACTCGTACCCGTTTCTATGCTAACTTAGCCAAGAAGGAGCGACTATAAATAAACTGAACATGAAAATATCTGGCAAGCCCTTTTTTTTGCAAAAATGTACTTAGCTTTAGGAGTATGAATAAACATAGTTTTAGTTTATCAGGACAAGAAAGTAAGACGAGGCATAAATAAGGCATGCATACGCCCTTGATGGTGAGAAATTACTCGCTGCAAATTTGTCATATGCCTGCTTTAGAAAATATTGATGAAATGCCAGTACTTGCGTTAGAGCAATGTTTTTCAACCTTCTTCAATGTTTTACCTAGCTTCTGCCATACTGTTGAATCTCTTTAGTGAGCAGGTTTTTTCCTTGCTCAAATTATTGGTTGCATCTCATTGAAGGAAATCATTTGATCTTCTAGAGGCTGCATGCTTTTTGTGAATCTGAAATTAACTAGTTTCATGACCTTAATATATTTAGCTATGAAGTCATTTGTTGGCAACTCGCGTAGAGTTCCTGTTCTCTGGAACTAAGAGGAACCCCTGATATCAGATGACTAACACTATTTTGATTGGGATGGTTAGTAAAGTAGTTTAGCACAAGCCATCAAGTTTGATTATTGTCGATAATGATATTTCATTTACAATGTGTGAGTGCCTCAGATCAACCTTATTTGTCAATTTGTCCTTCGGCGAGGCTGATGACTATTTGGGGCATCTGTGACACATTCAATTTCAGTTTATTCCTTTGACCTTTGGATTTAATTAACTGTATGATTTGGGCTTCAATTATTATTTTGTACAATGTACATTGTTCAATTAATTGCTTTGAGCTTTGTGGATCGGTACATTTTACTGTGTTCGATAGTCGTGTTTCGAGTATTAAGTTCTTTTCAATTGATGCCTGATGATGTTTAACTGCTTAGGAGTTGTCCAGCCCTAGGTTGGCAAGATGTATTGGCTGCTTAGGAGTTGTCCAGTCCTAGTTATACCAACTCGTCAAGTGAAATTTGCTAGAAATGTTTCTTCGCTTAAGCTCTTTCTGGGTTTCTTTTGCAGGAGTCTTGCCAAAATATTTTCATTCAGAATGGTCAGTGGCTCAGTTTCGACTGCATGAAGGTTCTCAGTGTATTGTTGCTTTCGGCCATCGGAAGAATACCATTGTTATCCTTGGGATGGATGGGAGGTATCTAAACATTACTAAACATTACCTTATTGAATTTTATCACTTATTTGTGTTGAATATATGATCAATGTTATAAGATATATAAGTAAATAATCAAGTTTATAACATCAGTGCTTACCTCGTTCACTTATTTGTGTTGAATATGTCCTCGATGTTACGAGATATATAAGTAAATAATCAAGTTTATAACATCAGTGCTTACCTCGTTCACTTATTTTTGTTGAATATGTCCTCGATGTTACGAGATATATAAGTAAATAATCAAGTTTACAACATCATTGATGTTACGAGGTATATAAGTAAATAATCAAGTTTATAACATCATTGCTTACCTCGTTCGGTTGCCTAATAAAAATTGAAATATATATTGGAAAAGCAACAAATTGAAATTAAAGATTGGAAATCCTTTTCTATTGCTCGTCTTTTTGCTCCGCCTTAAAAGTCAAAACTTATGACCTAACCTGTCACCTTCACTTGGTAAACTACCCTCACCAACTATATCTTATCTTCATCTTTTAAAACTATTTCCGCTATATCGTCATCTGAATAAAACCTTATACTATCTGTTTGTTTGATCCTGCAGCTTTTACAGATGCGAATTTGATCCAACCAATGGCGGAGAGATGAAGCAACTAGAATGTTACAGCTTCTTGAAACCCGACAAAATCTCGTAATGGAGCTGTAAAAGGTTCCCTAATACAGCCATTTGTACAAGAATAGAACTTGGAAGTCCACTTATTTACGAACTGAAAGAAACTGTAAATATATATTATGACTTGCAAATATTACCATCAGGTATTATAGATACTCCTTAAGAATACAAATATGGTAAATCTATGTAAATTTTAGTATTTAAACGCATTAGTTGGTACCATGCAATTGCAGTTGTCTAGTACTAGCAACTATTGTGTTGTTGCCTTGTTACTTGTAGTCTGTTTGGCTCCTTTTGTGTTTGGTGCTTGTCGCATTGTGAATATCAACATGGGCTAGTTTACTCTTTTCCCTCTCAAAATTGACTATTTACGAGGCGTCGCTAATGTACAAATTGCAGATTTGAATGTGAATTACCTCAAAGAGAGTTTGACAAGAAAATGAAAAGGAGAAGGTGAAGCAAAAAAATATTTTCAAAGAAATAATTTTGACAATCCAATTGTCCGATCTTCTCGATGATTGATGATCTCTCGCTAGACGTAATTTATTATGTTGTGGTAACTTGTAACTAGGAATAAAATGTTTTAAGGAGAAACAATGCTTTTATGCCTAAAAATATTCCTGAGGATTTTTAGAATGTATATTCCAAAATGTATCATATTTGCATATTTACCCCCAAATCTAGATATGTGCCAATTTACCTCCAATCACATTGGTTTGTCCCTCAATTATCAATGTAACTAATATATCCCTGATTTAGCTAATTAACTTCAATAATTTATAATTAAAGAGAGAGAGAGAGAGATATTGGTGGGGTGGGGTTTTTTTTGGGGGGGGGGGGGGGAGATGTAGGCGGGTGAATTAGTAACTAGTAAGTATCTCCTCTCAAGCTCTCTCATTTTCTCTCTATATCAATCTAATTATAAATTGATCAATTAATAGTTAATAGATTATTGATATTGAAAATTGAGGGATGTAAAAAAAACATTGTGGGAGATTTAAAGTACATTAGCAAGTATTATATGTAGAAATAGACTTGCAATATGGTAGATAAATAAAATAAACTAGCAGCTTTACATGTCCTACATAAGGTTTTTTTTACTTAATATTTTATTAAAAATGAATTTTACAGTTATATGTCATTTTGAAAACAAGATAGTTTAGTATCCTAATAAGCAAATATTTTGAAAACTGGAAATTTAAATAAAATTTGAGTGTCAAAGTTAAATTTTGTTTAACTTTCATGTATTCTTTGGAGAAAAACTTTGGGACATCAAAAACAAAATTAGGTACTTGCTGGTTTTTTTTCCTGAAAAACTTTGGACTATAAAAATTAGAAAAGGAATAAACGTTGGGGGTTTTTAGTGCAAATAATCCTTTTTTCCCCATAGTTGACTTTCTATAATATAGAAATCAACGCATATAAAAAAAATGTCATTGCATCTTTGAATTTAATTGGGATAAAATGATGTTATACAAAAATATTTTATTGATAAAATTTAAACGATTCGAAAATAATGTTGTAGCTTTTAACTAACCTGTTATATTTTTCTTATATTAATTTATTATTATTATTATTAATCAATTATTTCTTGAGAGACATAAAAGGAGGAGCACATTACTACCTTAAAATAAATTAATTTATTATTATCATTATTAATCAATTATTTCTTGAGAGACATAAAAGGAGGAGCACATTACTACCTTAAAATAAATTCTAAGGCCAGAGACAGCGCTTACGTGAGGCAGTGACACAGCCTGGGAAAGGCACATCAAATGATGTGCGATGATCCTATAAAAATATTATATGAAATTACCAAAGTACCTTTGCAATTTCAATAGGGGGACCCCTGTCCCTTAAACTTTGCCTTGTCCTCACGTTTTTTTATCTATTAGCCCGGACGTTGTTGCAGTTATTATTTATTATGATATATGTGTTATCAGATTGATAATATAATTTTTTATATAACTATTTATAAAAATTTTAGCCAAAATTTTTCACTATTATTTACAGAGTGAGTTTTTAAACCAGTTAACAAAATAATACACAAATTAGTAAGTTTTATCAATTTTCTATAATAGAGCCAGAAAAGATTTACATTTGTGAAATGTCTGGTAACAATTAAATTCATCATTTGCAAGAACAAAAAAATGAACACTATTTTCAAGGTTAAAAATATTACTTTAGCTTGAACAGTGGATAAATAACTAAAAATTTCACTGTAGCATGTAGAGAATATTTAAATTTTAAAAATTATACAGTACATGAACGAGATTATGGGAAAGGAACATTACAACACGAACAGTACGACGGAGGGTGAAAATTTTATCGCAGGATGAACAGTAATCTTAATATTATGAGCACACTATAGAAAGAATAATATTTACCATAACATAAATAATAATTTTAGGGAAATAATTTTAAAGTTTTGCTTTTTAAGTTAAAAGTAGTAGTTAGATATGCAAAAATCCATTTTTGTTAATAATATCGACAGCCCTTGGTTGAGCAAGGAGCTTCGTTCATAAGTTGGCAACCAGCCAACAACGAAAATTTAAAATTCAAATAAAACACTAGTTTATGTCCGCATCCCTCAACTTGTCGATCCTTATTAAAATAATAATAACAATAATAATGACTTCTTGATCCTCATATTAAAATTATTGATGAAATAGTAAATTAATAGCATAGAATCAATACCCCTAAGCCCCCCGTTTCTATATAATCTTAGAGAGGGCCAGTGAAAGTTTACATCAGAAAAAGAAGAGCAAAAGAAAATAAAAATAAAAAAAAAAGAGAAAAATGGGGTTGAAGGTTTATGGAGTGACTCTGAGTCCGAATGTAGTGAGGGTGATTGCTGCCCTCAACGAGAAGGGATTGGATTACGAGCTCGTTCCCCTCGATCTCGGCGTTGGAGATCACAAAAAGCCAGATTTCCTTGCAATCAATGTAAGAGAAATTTTATGACTACAATTTGATGTAAAGGACAAGTTTGACCTTCAAGTTCTTTTTCCGTATTTTTGGTTTTGATTTTGTGTGTTCTTTTTTTTCTGTAGCCTTTTGGTCAGATACCGGCATTTGAGGATGGAGACGTCAAGATATTCGGTATTTCAATTTTTTTCATCCCCTAAAAATTGGATTTTGATCCTCTCCACTATTTAAAAAACCATTGCTTTTGATAACAGCCGTTGATCATCTAATAGGTATATATAATTCTTTCTAAGATTAATAGTCACCATATTCCCATAAATTACACTAATTTCTAATTTGCATTAAAATAAAAAACCTTAACCATTAAATAGATAATCAATGATTGTAATAGAGTGGTGATCTCTTTACTATTTTTTTTTGATAGTGGAAAGGATCATAATCCAAAAATACATTCTTTCATTCATTCATTTGGTACATAAACTTTCTTCACTTTTCCTTAATTGTCAATTATTTTAATTATTTGCATCCTCGTTGATACTTCAAGCCATGTCTTGTTTTCATTGATTTTTAAAAAAATCTGTCTTTCTAATTTTGTACCAAAATATACTTTCCATAACTAGTTCCGAGTCAAAACCAAACAGACCCAAACAAACCGCAAGCTAAATCTGGGTTGGTATGATTTTGAATCTAAGGCGGTTGAGTTTGACTAAAATCAGTCAACATTAATCGAACTGACCATTTGATCACCCTTAAATCAAGGGTTATTCTTAATCCTCTTAACCTGTTTAAAGAGGAGTAGCAGGTGATCTTTTATTTGAAGATTTAAATTCATTTAAACCCCTCTAGAGGGCTTGTTTTTAACCTTTTTGTAAGTGTAGTGTTTGGAAACCAAAGACCAGATATCTCACTTTTATCCTATTTGTAGGGTTTTTGTACTTGGTAGGCCAAGGAAGGTTAACCCTCCCACTTCTAACTGCTCCCAAACTACACCCAATTAGTAGGAAGTCGTTGAGAACCCATTCAACCATTAGATAATTGAAGTTTGCAGGGGTTACTTGTGTAATTTGCTGATAGACTGATGATTGCAGTGTCGCTAATAAATTGTCCAATTTTCAAAACTCACCCTGAAATTATCTCGGAGTTATTTTGTTGGCGGGGGAGCCGTTTGGTTCGTGAAAACAATAAATCCTTTATTTCTTAGACATAAATCAAAAACTTATATTTGAGTTTGAAGGTGGAACCAAGCTAGAGGATGTGTTATGTTAGGACAAGGTTGGTAGAAAAGGGTTTTTTTTATTACTGTTTTGCAAAGACAATCTCTGGATATTTTGATTGGGTTTCAGCCCTAAACTATTTAGTTTATCACTTCATACTAATAAGAATAGAGCTTTTGGGGAAAAAAAGAGATGATTTTATTCATTGTACTGAAGTGTTTAAATATAAGAGCGAGAGCAAATGTTCTGATATCCTAAGCGATGTGGGACTAAAAGAAAGGGATACAATATACCTAATAGCTATATTAAACACCCCCCGTCAAACTCACAATCGGTAGTGAACCAAGAGTTCGGATAAGACGAGTCAAATTTGCATAGATGGTTCTTAGCATGGCTTGGTGAGAGGTGGTTGAATTGGAGCACATCGATGACTGGAATTGCAGGCTGCAATATCATGTTATTGCAGCGGTGATTGACGGTCAAGCACGGTGGTCGCGAGAGGGGTGACCTGCAGTCACGGGAGAAGGCACGGTGACTGGATCTTGCAAGTGGCGAGGTATGGTGTTGCAGCCGTGATTGATGGTCACACACGGTGGTCTCGAGAGGGCGGACCTATGGTCGCGAGAGAGGCACGGTGACCGGATCTTGCAAGCATCAATGAGTGGACAGAGCACGGCTGGAGAGAGCTTGGTTAGAGGCTGGCCAAGGTGCAAGAAATCTTGCTAAGGCAATTCGTCGAACATCTTGTGTGCACGCGATGAAGTGGATGAACAGTAACCCCAATATGAACAGTGTCATTGTGGTGAGGTTAGGACTAGGGTTTTGCTGTGAGCGGCGGTTTCCGTGGATGAACAGTAGCCCACGGATGAACAATGCCATTATGCTAAACGGCGAGGTTAGGGCTAGGGTTTTACTGTGAGCGAAGGTTGTGAGTGATGGGGTGGTGTATCAATGTTGAATCCGATATCGACGCTGCCGAGGGATAGCACAGAGTTTTCGGCAAAACCCCCTCGGCGGCTCGATGTAGAGGAAGAAGAAAGAGGTCTCTCTGGGATCAAGAGGATGACTCTAATACCATGATAAGAATAAAGCTTTTGGGAAAAAAGAGACGATTTTATTCATTGTATTGAAGTGTTTAAATACAAGAGCGAGTGAAAAAATTCTAGTATCCTAAGCGATGTGTGACTAAAAGAACGGGATACAATATGCCTAATAAATATGTTTAGCACATACACCCTGAACTATTTTAAGTTTCATCTTACCCTGAACTATTAAATTATTATCTTTTTACTCCCTGAACTATTTTCAGTCCCACATTTCTTCTTGAACTATCACTTTTGGTAGCAAGTTACCACTTCTCCTTCATTAATTTATGGATAATTCTTGGGCTAAGGTGCAACTAAAATGATAGTTTAGAGAGTAATGTGGAACTGGAAATAGTTTAGGGATAAATAGGGACGAATTGTTTAGTTCGGAGGGTAAGATAAGTCTAAAAGTAGTTCAGAGGATGTGAAGAGGCAAAATGAGTAGTTGAGGGAGCAAATAGGGGCTGAAATCCTTTTGGCTGCGAAAGGCATATATCTTATTAACAACAAAAGGACTACTTACAACTATCTTTTCTATTAGTTGATTAATAGATCTAGAAATGTATATTTCATTTCAAATCTAAAATTTAGGCTTCAAAATTGAAAATTCACATTGTTGGATATTTTGTACTACACATGGATTACAAAAAGAAACAAAATTCAAATAATTATGTACAATTGGCAAAACGTTAAGCAAGTTTACGAAAAATCCAAAAATGTTGATTTTCAAAATATATGACCGATACATAGTAAAAACATGTCAAAATGTTTCGAATTTTTAGTTTTTGATAGTTGATGTATAATTCATGAATCACATCCAACCGTACAAATTTTTCATTTGAAAATTTAAATTCTAGATTTGAATCGATAATACCTGCCTCTTAGATGCTATTGGTACCTAGTAGTCTAGCCCAACTCATTGAATGTCATCTTTTCTTGATCTTTCCCTAAGAGCATGTATGGCTACTTTGAATTATAATCCACTAGGGTCATAATCCACAAATGGAATATAAACCAAGTGGATTATAAGCCAAAGTGTATAGTAAATTTGTGACAAATGAGGTTTGAAATTTTTTGAATTGATGAGGAGTATCTTGGTCTTTCACCCCGGTCAGACCTTATGAGTTATGATTTTAAGCCAATATGTATCCTACCTTTTTTTTGATAGCTTATAAGTGCCATAGTATGTCGTCTACAAAACATGCTCTAATACTTTCCCTCACTGCCAAAAAAAATAAGCTTTGGCCACTTGCCAAACATGCTCTAATACTCTCCCTCACTGCCAGAATCCCGCGCCATCATCCGCTACATATCTACCCAATACAAACAAACCAGCACGGACCTCATCCCATCCAAAACCCCAGCAGAACTAGCGGCCCTCGAATCCTGGCTCGAATCCGAGTCCCAGAACTTCAGCACACCAATCTCCAAGCTCTACTTCGAAATCCTCGTCAAGCCAATCATCGGCATGACCACAGACCCTGCTGCCGTCGAGTCTTTCTCCGCTGACCTCGCCAAGGTCCTGGACGTGTACGAGGCCCATCTTTCTAGGAGCAAGTACTTCGCCGGAGATGAGTTCACCCTCGCGGATCTCAACCACATGCCGTATTGCGCAGGGCTGATGATGACGCCGAAGGCGGAGCTGATTGCTGCCCGGCCCCACGTCAAGGCATGGTGGGACACCGTGTCGGCTCGGCCAGCGTGGCAGAAGACCGCCGCCGCGATCAAGGTGTGAACTAATGTTTCAGGTCCGATGGTGGTTAATTTGTGTGGGTGTGGAATAAGAATGAGAGGGGTGTTTGTGTTTGTTTTGGGTTGGGAGATGGAGATTAATGATGGTATGGTTAATTAATGGAGTGTGGTGTATTTTGTTTAGTAAGGAGAGATGTGGCTCCTTATGACATACACTGTAGTTGGTTTCACAAATGGACCAGTTATGTGGTTTGAAATTTGAAGTCTTAATTTCAATCTATTATTTCATGCTAGGAGAAGATTGAAGAATCATGTGTAGTTCAAGGTTTGTTACGGTTGTGTATGTTCACTTTTGTACACTGTTATTCAATTAATGATGGTGTTATATCTTATCTGCGACAATGTTCTTGTTAAGTTCATACAATATGAGGTCTATTTTGGATGATTCGAGTGTCTATGGAAAGCACTTATCAAGCTCTATATCATGGTCACTCTGATTGCATGTTTTGCTTTGTGTTTCAAATGTAAGCTAGATTTCGTCAAACCTTTTTGTTTGAAACTTGATTTCGACTTCATGTACGATGTTTATGTTTTCTTCAGTTGATCATCTATAGGACTTGTTGGAGCTGTGGTTCTAATCAATTGATTTAGTTTTTATGGATTTTAATTGATTGATTTCACGTCTTTGCTAAAAAGGAAGAATTGTGTACTTTTCACAGAAATTCTTTTTTCCAAAAGTAAATTGACGGAAAAGTTCCAGAAATTTACAAACTTGAAAGAATATCGATATTCGCTAGCCCTCTTTATAGGTCACAAATTCTTTTGAGTATAAATCATTTAGTCTGAAGAATATTAGCTCATTTAGTCTGCGGAATATTAGCTCTTTCTTCTATATCTTTACTTTTTCTAATTATTTTTTAGTGAACGCTGGACCTTCTGTAATGTAAGTTTCAACTAATTTTTATTGCAAAATTCTATCTTTACAATTGTAGTTGCTGCAGAAAATAGGGAGAAAAAATTACAACAAAACTAATAGCTGCAACTATAAATATCATATCTTTTGCCAAGGACAAAGTTAGAACTATAAAATTTTAGGTATCAAAAACACTTCCTAAGTTATTGTTTAAGGGTTTGTTTTCATCTATGCTTTGTTGTCCGCTGACGCTGACTCTATCCAGTAGTCAAACTACATTTTCACGTAAACAATATTTTTCTTTGGATCAACCACACTATTTTGTACTGTGTGCATATTTTTGTGAAGAATATTAATGGAATATGGTGTTTCTTGCTTTCCAAATGGGTCAGTACTCTTACTTCACCCTAGCATTACTTAGCAAAAAGTTCAACAGTTTTGAGAATCTCCCTAAATTAATGATTTTTTGCAGTATTTGCTTCTTTCAGTGGATCTGTTAGAAATTACTCAGTGATGACTAAGAGTGCACTTTATGGAATTTTTTTCATTTTTATTTGAGTTAATGAGCACTCCGAATCATGTTCATTAATTTACATGATATTTCAATGCTTTATTTATTTATTTATAAATATGATGATTGGATATAGGAGGAAACTAACGGCGAAATATTTTAAGACTTTCAAACTTCTACTTCACAGTTAATGTCAACAGTTACATTATGTTTGCTAAAGATCCTAAATGTGCTAAAGATCCTAAATGTGTTGGGCTTTATAAGAATGCATGGGGATGGATGAGTACTGTCATGTAAGTTCTAGAATAAAATTGTGCCGGAGATCTTGGAGTCATAACTTTCGATCTTGCACAAAGAAGCCTACAGAGTCGTGCCAGCGATCTTGGGGCCAGAGCTTCCAATCATGGAGTAGGAAGCTGACGAAGAAGTCGTACTGTCAAATTTTGGGACTAGAGCTTCTGGTATTGGAGTAGGAAGACTATGATGAAGTTGTGGTGGCGATCTTGAGGCCAGAGCTCCGGTCTTGGAGCATGAAGACAATGAAGAAGATGAGCTGGCGATAACGGGCTTTGGAGAGTTTCAGCCAACAAATGTTCCAATGTTGGGGTATTATGTAGTTCAAACACCACCAATTTCATAAGATAACAATCATGGTCGGTACATATTTACAGGTTATCGATTCATTGAGTAAAATTGAATTCCTTGCCTACGCAAGTCTATCCTAAGTTATGATACAGTCCTAAGATACGATACAATAACTATATTTATGATTAATATCTTAACATCACAACGACTTTATTCGTTGTAAAATTATTTTTAGTTAGTACTAGTGGATTTTGTTGTGTCCAACCTGAGTAGAATTCCTGGATCCGCCGGCGATTGTCACTTTAGGCTTTACAACAATGCATGAGTATGAATGTTGAGTGTTACGTAAAGAAAAAGATGAAATATAATCTTGTTTAAATTCATCACTTATTTGTAACCAATTATCACTTATTTGTGTTGAATACATATTCAATAATAAAAATGAGAAAAGTTTGAGTAAATAAGATTGATCTACTTAGTTGCCTGGTCAAATTGATATTAAATGTTAGAAACATTTTATAGCTATTTCTCCATCTATCTTTCGTTCCATATATTACTTTTTAAGTCCAACCCATCAAGCGATGCGACATGTCATAGTGCCAATTATCACAATAGTCACTATACTATTTTATAATCGTTTTGGTGTATTTTGAGTCATAATTTTTCGTTTGTTGGATGTCCCAGTTTAGACAAATACAATCATCAGCTAACCAATCGAAAAGTTTTGAACCAGCTGGAGTGATAAAATCTTTTAATTGGTAAATAATTTATTTCCTTATCCAACTTTTAATGCGAATTTTGACCTTAACAACTTCATTTGTTCGGACACTGGATGACTTTAGATACTTTGCTATTGCAAATATTCAAGTTCGTGTAACCTATAGTAGATGTTGCTTGTAAAAGCAAATGATAAATCCAAGTGTAGTCTGAATATAACTGCACATAATTTAGTACAAGGAGTTGTTACAATTGTTTCATTGTTTTATTCTATTTTGGAATTTGTGATTTGGTAAATGATTCCATCGTATGCGTTCGTTTGGAGCCCTTGAGCCACCATTTTCAATTTTCAAGTAGTTTTCTTCACCATTGTGGTTTGACAATTCACTTGTGCTTACGTTCTTCTCAATTCTGATTTCAACGTGCACACTTTGACCGTTAATTTCGTATGGTCGATAGCTATTTTCCTTGGTTTAATTTTCTTATTATATTTAAATTTTAACTTGTGTACTTGGTATAAAGTGGGAAAGACTATTGAATCACAAGTAGTCCGATCTAAGCATGTGTTTGACAACTCTTATTTAACCTAGTTAGTGAATATTGATTGAAAATAAGAAATACATGTCCGATCTGTTGTAGATTCACCAAAGCAAAACAAATCATAAAGGAAAACAAAGAAAGAACAATACAATATAAGAAATACTTTGCAGAAAGTCAAATCGCTCTAGGCAAAGAGGACTAGCCTTGAAGAAACTATGCCCTAGCTACAGTTGCGTTGGCTCTGCACAGTACTTAGGATGATGAGACGACTGTAGCTCTTAGAAGTGCACCCTTCTGTCAAACACCATGACTGCTTCTTCAATTCACCGGACTATCTAAAACCAGCAACTAAGGAACAAATATGAGGATTAAGGAAGCAAACCAAGAGAGGAGTTTTGATTTTCGATGTGTCAAAATGAACAGAGGAGGCTCAATTTATAGTTCTGGTGAGTTGAGTAGTCACACAAGGCTTTGATTGTTAGTAAGGGCAATTAACAAGCACTAATCCGCATTGACTATCATTCAAGCCTTGTAAAATTCGTAATGTTTGACCAGCACAATTCAACACATGTAAAAAGAGCACGCGCCAGTGCACGCATCTAACCACGCGCCTGACCCACATGCTCGATCGAGCCTGCACACTCAAGCTCGCTCGCTAGCGCGCTTGCTATTACGATAGCAAATATGAGCATTCTAATTTGACTTTGTTATACCTAATATAACACTTATGTTATTATAAACTGAGTAAAATGTATTCAATTAGTCAATATGGACTAACGCTCACATACTAGTAACTAAGCATGAATTTACATCTACGGAATTCAACCATTTAAATATTATCTTTACAAAAAACATTTGTAAATAAATACTCCATTTATTCATTCATATCATAAATACGAACCTGATTAAGGATAGTGGCAGATCCATTATTTCTAGAAAGTGGTGTTACTATATAATGAATAATTAAAAAATTTTCAAATGTGTTTAAGGAATTTTCATATATTGAAAAAGAATTTTCTCGATATTAATCCCTTAAATATTCTATATTTTTGAATTAGTCATTTGAATCATTGAAATTACTATTTGGCTCGTAAATTCGTAAGTTATTTTAAGCTAAGTCCCTCAAATCATTGGAATTGCTATTAGATCCCTCAAATCTTAAGGTATTTGAAAATTAGTCTCTCCAATCAAAAGTAAACATTGCAATTAGCGGAAATTAGTTCATCAAATCATCAAAAATTTTGTTAAATTCCCCATTTACCATAATTTGTTTCATACTAATCACTTTAATTGATAATTTTACTATTGATTTGAGGGGCTAATTTCAAAATAACTTAAAAACTAGTGGGCATAATAGCAATTTCAATGATTTAAGAGACTAATTTTAAAATAACTTAAGAATTGAGAGACCTAATAGCAATTTTATTGATTTGAGGGGCTAGTCCAAAATATGGAAGATGTAAGGGGCTTATATTAGAAAAACCCAATGAAAAAGTAGTTAATCCCATACGTAGTTATGGATTTTGTTGATTTTTTTTCCTTGGAAGGGTCACAAGTTTAGTAGTGGAGTGGATCTTTTTTATGGATGAGTTTTAAGCGGAGAATTGAAAAAAAAGACTATTTTTGAAAAATAATAAGCAAAATCGACCTCTTGGTGCCAAAAAGAGGTCGATTTTTCAAAATATTGACTTTAAAATACACGGGACTACTTAATTAGTGATATCTAATTATGATTAATTTGAAATAGTTGTCTCGTGTACTTTGTGCTAAAACGCTTAAAATTTAATTAATGGGAACTACATATACAGGACTACTAATCCCGTGTATTTTAAAGCTAATTTTTTGCTAAGTCAACATCTTTTTAAAGAAGAGGTCAATTTTGCTAATAATTTTACAAAACAGTCGATTTTGCTAATTATTTTAAAAAAATTCTCTCTTTTAAGTAGTTTTTTTTTGCGGGGGAGCGGGGCGGGAAGTTTGTGTTTCACCCCACCTTGCTCACTTGACCGTACGACCCCACTATGGTCACTTGACTCCGCTTTATTCAAGGTGGATCTGGCAATAGTTAAGGGGGTGGATCTGCTAATAGTTAAGGGGCAAGATCCACCAGTTCGTTTTGTTTCATATTCGCTTCTTTAATTAGATTAGGATTGATTTTTTATAACTAGATTAGGATTAGACCACCTCCCACCTTGGACCATTTCTTACCTGGCTAATGAATAAAATGTTAGAATTAATATAAATATATAATCCTCGATTCTTAACATAACTTCAGAGTTTTGATCTAATGGTTAGAAGGATTAAATTTAAGATAGTATCAGAGCAACCAATGTTCAAATCCCCCATGAATTTTAAATAGATTTTTTAAAAATTGACACCGCTGCATGGACTAGGTTTCAGCTCATGAAGCGTGAGTCTAGGTTTCAGCTCATAAAATAGGGCGTCTGAGAGGGTTAGAGGGACTAAATTTAAGATAACCTAGATTAAGTGATTTTTCCCAAACACACACACCGTCTTACCACGATTTTTCCCAAACACGTACACACACAAAGACTTACCACGTATTCTTTAGTTTTATCCATGAATTGGGTACCACGAATTTTAGTCTGGAGTCAAGACTGACCCTTCGACATATTTGCTTGTTTGGAGCCTCAAAATTGGATGAGTCAAGATGACTCCCTACAAAGCCTCATCATTCCATTTCCATCATTTTCGGCCAAATTTCACGGATCTTAAAATCTTACTATGAAGCCTCTTTTGTAAGAGAGCAAAGAGTTTTTTTGCCAGATAATAAGTAGAAGGCTCAGAATAAAAAAAAAAAAAAAGTTTGGAAATCCTAACTTATTACTCCTTATCAGAGAAAATAAGTAACTAAAAAAATTTACTAAACAAGATCGTCGAATCTTATAAGACAACTATGAGTTAAAATAAATGAATTCCCAAACTTGCTCTTAATCATCCAACTCATTTAGCAAGTTTCTCCTGTCATGATTTTGCCACACCAGACCTTGAAGGAACATAGCAAACTCCAACGTATCGTATCAACGCAACTAACACCTTTTTTGTTGTTGTTGTTATTTTGGCAAGAAAACTTCTCCACGATCCTTCGGACTATGAGAATCAAACTCCCGGGCATGACTAAGGAGCACCTTCAACGCATTGCTTTAGATATTTCACGAAATTGAATTCGTGTAGGTGCTTCCCGGTTGACAAACTGGCGTCATTCAACTAAAGCAGGCCGCCGACGGAGAATATTTAAAACTTCAAAGAAAACAAAGTTAGTCTGCACGCCCACCCGCCCCCTTCTAGATGCTTCCGTTAGAAAATTAGAAAAAGATCACGCAAGCATAGCACCCTGCAGCCTCTCCCCTTTTTTATATAATCCTAAATAGTCGCCGGCGGAAATTTATCATCATCAGAAAAAGAGAGGAAACAAGAAAATTAAATAGAGAGAATTAAAAAAAAATGGGGCTGAAGGTTTATGGAGTGACTCTGAGTCCTAATGTAGTGAGAGTGATAGCTGCCCTCAACGAGAAGGGGTTACATTTCGAGCTCGTCCCAGTTGATCTCCGTGCCGGAGCTCACAAGCAGCCTGATTTCCTCGCTCTCAATGTAAAAATACAGTTCAAATTTAAATTAGAAACCTCTTTTATTTCTTTATTTATTTTAATTTTAATTTTTTGGGTCATGGCTCTGATTGAATTTTTTTTTAAAAGCCCTTTGGTCAGGTTCCGGCGTTTGAGGATGGAGATGTCAAGATATTCGGTAATTCAATTCTTTCCTTTATTCTTTTGGTGATGGACTGATTGGTTCATAAAAAGTTGCCAATACGACTACTATTGTAATTTTAAAACGCAATTGTTAATCCATTCGTACTGGTTTATTTATTGGGATTTTTGTCTCTAAACCCATATGTCCATCCGGATTTACTTTTAAATCCAAGTTGTTTTATTTATTTCTATAAACTCGAACAATTTTGTATATTTATCTTTAAATCCAATCTCTCAAATACACTAAATAATACGAGGACCCCCTCTAAAAATTTTTTAAAAAAGCCTATTTTAGCCCTTTCTCTCCCTTTATTCTCTCTCCCTTCCCTCTAAACTTTTTTTTGAGTTTGTAACGAATTTTAGAATTGTAAAAATTTATTAAAAAAACATGCTGAAATTTAAAATACAATCAATAAACCATAAATCTAGGTATTACGGATAGCCCCTAAAAATTTAGAATATTGCCAAAAAACACCCTGAATGTTTTTGAAAACTGTAAATAACACCCTCCAAAGTAAAAATTTACAAAAACACTATAAAAAGATCAAAACTTACAACCATTGTTTATTTATAATTCGATCTTCTTAGGTTTTAAAAAAAAATTTAGGGAGTTTTTTTTCAATTACTTACAAATTTTTAAAGGGTTGCTCATAATAGATTTTTGGTATATCCTATTTGTAAGTTTGAAAATTTTAGGTGTTTTTCCCCTCAAATTTGACATTTTTAGGGTGTTTTTATTTTTGAGGGATTTTTGGCAAATTTTAAGATTTTAAGGTGTTTTCTACAAATTCTTAATTTTTAGGGGGCCTGTTTATAGTTCCTAGATTTACGGTATATTTTTTGTATTTTATAATGTTGGGAATGTTATTATATATTTAAAAATGTTAGGGTGTCTTTTGTAATTAAGAAAATTAAGGGAGCTTTTTATAAACTCAAAAGAATTTAGAGGAAAGAGATAGAGAATGAAGGGAGAGAAAATGGTAAATAGGTTTTTCAAATTTTTTTTAAAAGGGCCACATAGTTATATAGTGTATTTGGGAGATTAGGTTTAAAGATAAATACATAGAGTCGTTTGGATTTATAGACACAGATCAAATAACTTGGGCTTAGAAGTAAATTAGGGTGACCAGTGGAAGGCAAAAACACCTTATTTATTTTATGATTTTAAAGCACTTCTCTAGGCACTGGTCATCTCTAAATTAGCACTTAGATCACCTGGTACAGAAACAATTTTGGTAAATGGGGAATTTCAATACTAATAAAAAAAATTCTGGGTAACAAGTAGATAATTTTCTATAGTGCAACTAATCCTAACTTTACTTTATGAAGTGCAAATTGTAGTCAATTTGATTCCAAAGACTTTTCATTGGAGTTCCAAAATGGCTGTAGTGGCATCACATCAAACGCTAAGAATTTGTTTGACAACTCTTTTAAATTAGGCCAGAATTATTCTTGGTTTAATTTGTTTTATTCTATACTGGTTTCTTTTGTAATTTGAGATAGAGAGCTTCTACATTCTTGTTTGTAGAGCTTTTCTACAATTCATTAATCACAATTCCTCACTAAATGGATCCATAAATGATATTTGTTATACACATTATATAAAAAAAATTTTGAATTATGGGGCTCACTGTACAAGTGAACACTATTAATTCATATAAGCAATTGTGAAAGTTCTCTACAATCAAGAATGTAGAGAATCCTTTCCCAATCAACCCCTATAATCCACAGAAGAACTATGTTTGAATGTAGAGAATCCTTTCCCAATCAACCCCTATAATCCACAAAAGAACATGGTTAAGAGCCGCTGTTGACTCAGTTTTTTCTGAACACAATTATTGTCAAAATAAGACCAGCTAGTAGAGCCGCGAGTTGCCAAACAGGCCCTTCTTCAGCTCTTGCTAAACTAATTTTTTCAGTAAATTTTACAAATCAAACACTCTCAAGTGATTGTTCAACTGGTTACTAAAAGTTTCTTTACCCAACAACCAGATTCTCGCGCCATCAACCGCTACATCGCGATCCAATACAAGCAAACCGGCGTGGACCTCCTCCCTTCAAAAACGCCGGACGAGCTCGCGGCCCTCGAGTCCTGGCTCGAGTCTGAGTCCCAGAACTTCAACCCGCCCGTCGCCAAGTTCCTCTTCGAAGTCCTCTTCAAACCAATGATCGGCATGACCACCGACCCTGCCACCGTCGAATCTCTCTCCGCAGAGCTCGGCAAAGTCCTCGACGTCTACGAGGCGCGTCTCTCGAAGAGCAAGTACTTCGCCGGAGATGAGTTCAGCCTCGCGGATCTCAACCACGTGCCGTGCGTCTCCACGCTGATGATGACGCCGAAGGCCGACCTCGTCACCGCCCGGCCCCACGTCAAGGCTTGGTGGGACGCCGTATCGGCACGGCCGGCGTGGCAGAAGACCGCCGCTGCGATCAAGATGTGAGGTTGTGATGAGTCTGATGATAATCACTCGTGTTGGCTACGAAATTAACAATAAGGACAGTGGTGTTCAGTAATCTTAATTATGTGGTATTGCGATGGTTAATAATTGAGTTTTGGTGTGTTTTGCATGGCAACGGGAGAAGTTTGTACTATCCTCCCGAGGGTACTGTGAGCATGATACAATCTAATTTAACCTATGTTTGGTTCTGTTGGCAACGTCCATCGTTAACTCACATTGGGCAAATGCGCAACATAAGTTTGGGAAATGTCAACATATGAGGGTTTATGCTCCATTCTATTTACATGTCCAAACCAGTCATTCCTCTTAATTTTCAGTCGCCTATGGAAACTTTCGTCCTTAACTCAAAGAGAGTTAACCCCTTCTTAACCTGCCATACATGAAAAATATGCAAAGGAAATAAAGTGAGTTAACCCCTCTGAGTTTGCCAAATGTCAAAACTACAAAAAGATTAACCTCTCTAGAGAGGTGAAACTGAGTTAACCTCTTAAAACAAGGGGTTTACCGATTAACCTATTTAAACAGATTAAAAAGATAAATCACATCTATTATGAAGAATGAATGATTAGTCCTACTTATCCGCAAATACTAAAAAAAATTCACAAGGACTAAAACAAATTTTTGAAGAGACTTATTAATTTAACCCTTAGATTAACAAGAGCTAACTAGATTAAGCCTTCTTATTCATTCCTTCCCTTAAACCTTTACTGATACTAATCTTTCTTCCTATAGCATATAAAGCACTTTAATATTAAAATTATGATTGATGTTTTCGTGCCTAATCTGAAGAAAATATTGGTTCTGCCCCTTATTATTGCATTACGTATACACATGCATATAGACACACAAAAATTTATACGTACGTTAATGAGTATGATATATAATAATTATTAAGGTTGATAAGATATGTTAAGTTGCAAGTGATATATATATCAGTCCTTTCAAGATTACAAAGTCCAATTTTAATATTATTCATTCCATTAGTCTTCATCGACATTAGGTCCTGAAAAATACAACATTCAAGAAAAAAGTGGCATAAAATTATGTAAATTACTGGTCAATTGTGAAACAGACGATAAGTTAAAGATGAAGTATATAATGCTGAGAACATTATCAAGTTTAATTTGAGGAGAAATCGAAACAAAACCAATCAGACATATATAGGAGCACTGGTGCCATTATATGTGGCTCATTATTAATTTTAGAAAGAGAAAATCTCAGATAAAACATATGGCTAGTGGTGCCAGTTTCAATGATCTATAATGATCTAATATTAAGGTGAATCTAAAGGATGAACAATGCATACGAAGACGTACAGTCACCACTCTCACGCCAATTTTATTTTCGCTGACAGCTTCAGTATTCCAATATTAAATCCGAAATTAATCACGTTCCTTTGTCAAATTTGTAAATAAGTTGAAGTTTTTCTCTCAGCAACTTTATCGGAAGATCTTTACTGTCCCGATGGCACGAGGGGCAGATAATCTAACATCCAAGATTTTTTGTTGTTGATGTTTTCCCCTATAATTTCTTTCGTACTCTGATTCCATTCAAACATAATTTTTGATCGAACACGGATGTTAATTCCAATTTGTAGCTCTGTGATTGCTATTTATATGGTGTATTTGTTCCTCATATTACTTTGATCATTATCATTGTTATTTTTCTTCTTTTGTTGATTTTTTATTTTCCTCCACTTCATGTACTTCTTCGATGCTTGGTAGGTAACTAACAAACCGTTACGGGAGTGAATGGAGATGAAGATGTGAGTGGATGAAAATATATGTTTACCCTTGTTTTAATAATTATATTATATTTCTTTCTCGGTGTACCGAAGCACTACTCTTTAATTTCTCCATCATCCAACTCAATCATCTGTGTTTTGCTGTCTAGACTTGGTAGGTAACTAACAAACCACTAATTTCTTTTGTCATACAACTAACAGTCTAAGACTATGTCTTTAGTAAGGGTAAATATTAAAAAAATCTCTTAACTTTGAACGAATATTGTGAAACCCTCTTAACTTTCAAAATATTAGAAAACCCTCCTAACTATTGAGATTATCACAAAACTTCTCTTTAACTTTCAGATTTTATCAAAAAACTCTCTTTAACTTAGAGATTTTATCAGAAAACCTCCCTAATTTAGGTGGTTTTTCTGATGAAATCTCAAAATTAAATGAGATTTGCTGATAACCCATAAATTTAAGAGGGGAGAGGGGGTTGATATTTAGCCTTTTTATTAACACCAAAGGATGCAAGGAGCAACCATAGTAGTTTATGAGCAAAAGGAAGAAAATACTGTATACACTCCTAAAACAAAAATTATATCTGTAATAAATAAAAATGGATATTCACTAAGTTGACTACTTGGCTCCATTCATGTAAGGTTTGTGATCCACTAACAGATCAGAATTAAAAAGTGTTAATTTTAGAAAACCCCCCTTAACTATGGGGGTCGTCTCAAAAAACCCCCTCAGCTATTTTAACTCTAAAAAAAACCCCTCAATTATAGAGTTTTTGTAGATAACCCCCCTCAACTTTCAAAATATTATTTATCCTCCCTTAACTTTTCTCATTTAACCCCCTAAAGTAATATAATTTAAATCTAAAGGAGCACATAATTTAAAATGGCCATACGATCCCTACGACATTAAAATGTTTTACCATATTGTTCATTTTTAACTTTTTTTTATTAAAAATAACTTTCATTTTATT
>JBAKGM010000362.1:4407-31025 GCA_037177215.1 Asparagus racemosus
GAACTTAATTTCATTAATCAATTAATCATGCAAATCCCACGCAATATACGAATTAATCGCACACGATATATCGCTTTTCCAACAATAAATATTATCATAACCGCAAGGCAATAGAATCTCGCATCTAATTATTGCAGATAAATATTCAAAATTATAGTAATACTGTAATGACGAGTCAAGAGAGGGGATCTTGCCTACGGTGGGGTCGAACGGATCGACGGTGGCTGAAACGTGCACGACGGACTGCAGATCGTGCACGACGGCCGCTAAAACGTGCACGACGGCTCAACGACGTGCACGGGACTGCACGATATCTAGCCGGCAGCTGGCGTCGTCGACGGCGGGCGCTGGTCGTGGCCGCTGGTCGGAGGAGGAGGAGGATGGGGAGGGGCTGGCGCTGTCGTCGGCGCCGGCGGAGCTCAGGGAGGTCGTCGGGGTGGGTTTGCTGGAGAAGAGGAGGCGGCTCAGGCTGCTGGAGGGTGGGATCTGGTCGGGAGGCGGCTGGGTGCTGGTCAGGTGCGGCGGCGACGCTGGAGGAGCGGCGCGGCGGCGGTGGTCGTCGGGTCAGACGCCGGTAGCGGGAGATCGGGGCGGCGCGGTTGTGGTTGCTGGGCTGACGACGGGATCTGGCTCGGTGGGGAGGAGGTTGAGGCGGGGTCGGACGGCGAAGTCGGAGGGGCGGCGCGGCGGCGAACACCGAGGTCGACGGCGGGCGGTGGTCGTCGGAGTTGGGTTTGAGTAGGAGATGGGTTGCGGTGATGAAACAGGGGAGAAGGAGAACAGGGCGGCTGGGAATTTTTTTGTTTTTTTTTTTTTTTTTTTTTATAACTTGTACGGCTGATATACACACATATATATATATATTAGAGGAAATTAGGGTTTGAACTAGGATTAGGGTTTTAAATACACGGGTAATGCACGTGATATGAAATCCCACCAATTAAATATATTTAAATGCAGATCAATTTATCACATAATGCCATTAACTAAATAATCTCTATTATATAATTAAATACAAATTCGAGTACCCAAGATATCATTAGTAGTTCGATACTTAGAATACATGACGAGATAATAAAAATATAGATTTATATCATGGAAATTAATAATAATAGATCTGATAATACCCTTATTTAAATATCAATAATCATATGATTCATTATAATTAACACAAGGTCTAATTACTCAAAATATTACTTTATTATTTTAAATAATAAAATACTACTTACTTGATATAAAACTAATATTTAAAATTAGCAAAATAATACTAGAAAAACTACGTATTGGAAGTCACGGGTGTTACATGATATCTACATTACAACTAGCAGAAATATAATACCCAAGTCCAACACATAAATTTGTAGATATATTATTTTCCAAACACAAAAGACCCAAAACATGGACATATCAGATTACCCAAGACTAACAACATAACTTTGTACATCACAAAAGACCCAAAACATGGACATATGAGATGATTAGCCCCCAATCAAGCTCTCTTGCTTCTTGACCTCTTTGGTTAAGCTCTTGCCAAGTTTGAATCAGCAGCACCATTCATATCCACAGTAGTAACAAGGAAGTCACTCCCACTCGCAGTTGTTCGGTTCCACTTTTTGCACATCCGATAACATAAGGTATCACTAAATCTGTTAGGTAGATTACCTATCCAAAACAGAGCAAAGTAATTAATCTTTCCCAATAGTTTTAAAGTATTTTTTTACCATGAAAATTCTCAAGTTTCTTTCATGCCATATAACCCATAACATAGCAGCCACAGAAATATCCCAGCAAAGTCTTTTATTTTGAAGAACATTTGCCAATCTCCATCTAGTGCACAACTCTCTAGTATTAGCAATATCAAGCCCTCTATTAATTTGAAATTTAAACAAAAGCAATTTCTATAAAGAAGAGAGAAAATCATATGTTAAAAAAATATGAGAACATGTCTCCTCTTCCCTGGCACACAACACAAATTTATCATCAATGTGGAGACCTTTCCTAATCAAATTACGCCTAGTATTCAACTTATCAACTATAATCAGCCATAGGAGCACCTTTACTTTACAAGGTATAGGAATGCCCCAAATATAATCAAAATTAGATCTTAAACCACCATTAGCAAGGAAAATGTAATATGATTTAACAGTAAAAGTCCCTTTACTCTCCCATTTCTAGATTCTACAGTCCTTTTCAGAACTAAAAGAAACTGAATTTATCAGTGAAGAAGGCTCAAAAAATCAAAGACCAAATCACCCTGAAGTTGTCTAATAAATGTAATGTCCTAGCACAAAACACCTTGATTGCATTTTCTAAAGGAGGATACAATGGTATATGGTTTATCTACTAATTTAAACAACTCAGGAAACAATGACAACAAGGAATTATCAGAACACTATTTATCCAACCAGAAAAAAGTGTTCATACCATTTCCTAAAACCACTTTCGTACTAACTAGAAAACTATCCAAAGATAAAAGAATATTTTTCCAGAAACTAGACACTCCATTCCTCTGATCAATCACTATCTCATCCTTATTGTAATAACTTGCAGAGACAATATCTTTCCTTAAAGGTGAGGATCCATCATACCACCTCCATAACCATCTACCCAACAAAGCTCTGTTCTTTATTTGTAAGTCTAAAATGCCCAAATCCTACATTTTTTTAAGGTTTACAAACATTTCTTCAAGCCACCAGATTCCTTGCATTACTCTTTATCATCTCCACCAGTCCAAAAAAAATCTCCTTCTAATTCTATGTAATTTCTCGCTCACCCACTTAGGAAAAATAAACATAGACATCCAAAGCAGTGGGATTGTAGTTAACACTGAGTTAACTAGGACAAGTCTCCCTCCTCGACAAAGTTTTTTGCTTTCCAACACCAAACCAACTATTTTTGAACAATGACCAAATAAAGACACACAAGACTGTATTCATGAAAATAAAAATGGATTGACCCAAAATGCATTGATTTCCCTCTATTTATAAAGGTTCAAAGATGCAATTTCCTGCAATTACCCACGGTAGCTATGTGCAGTTATTTTAATATCGCCAGTGGTGTGCTTTATTATATTGCCAGCACTGCTTGTCCCAAGCCAGGATAAAGAAGGAAGTTTGTCTTAGGTAGCCGACATCCAACATAACACATAGTCGGATCAACATGACATGTATCCATAATATAACAGAATGGAAGAATATTATTCATGTAAACATTTGGAATAAAGGCTATGTTGTAGTTGTTATTGTTAATGCAGTTATTTCAAATGCATTAATGCAGTTTTTCAAACTACAAATCTACAGTTTCTGCAGTTTTTCAAACTGATATTCTGCAGTTTCCTAAACTGCAGTAAATTGCATTCTAATGAAGGTTTTAACAGCGGTTTTCTGCAGACATAACTTAATTGTAAGCTTGGCATAGTATTGTTTCAAATAATATTGCAAATTCTAGCAATTTCACTTGCGAGATTGTTCTTCGGAGACAAATTAAAGTCAATAGCTACTTGTTTTACACTTCGGTTATCTTTGCATAAAACTCATTTAACCTTGATCCTGCTTCCTCACCAACACAAGCAAAATTTGTTTCTAGCATGAATACAATTTCGGGAGCTCTTGTATTGTACCTTATAAATCAATAAGATTCTATAAAATCTTGTGTTGGACGTCGTGAAGACAAAATAAATATCCAAAAAAGTTTAGGTGAGAGTTAATAGGGCTCAAATAGAGATGAAGGAATCAAGTTCTATTGGTTATGGTTATGCGATAGACATGCACCCAATTAAGTAGGTGGATAATATCTCATCTTAGAGATAAAGATATTCATAATCCTAGTGAGTGTAGGATTCTATCTCTAAGCCCTTATATATAGATATAAGGTTTTTCATGATGGGTGAGAGAGAAGAAATACACCATAAACCTTCATATAGCTGTCATCTCCTTCTCTATTCGAATTAGTGTGACATGTGGTAGTCACGGGGTCATATACAGGGGCTTCTTGCCAGTCGTATGTTGTGGTTGCTATCTGGCCGTTGATCAAGAAAGGCGTGGCGATTCTACAGAAACGATCTATTTTGGTAAACCCTAAATTTGTTGTTTATGTTCTTAGATGCATGCTAGGGTTTCTTTGTTCTCCATTGCGTATAATCTAGTTGTAGACTATCTCTATTGCATGTGTGTAGTTATCCAAATGCTACATTAGTATCAGATTCAGATTGAGGATCGCTTGTAGTTTCTTGATAGTGATTTTGGCCACGGATGAGAAAATTATGGTTTTTATTATAGAAAAAAGGTTCGATCTTTCATTAAAAATTCAAATTTTTTAATTAAATTCCAATCTTTGACATCCGGCATGTACGATCTAAGAAAAAGGCTCATTTTGTATGAAATAAGTGGGCTATTTAATAAATTAGGGATTTAATAAATCATGTACTTATTTAATTTATTTTAAATAAATCATGGATTTATTAGTTTTTTTGAATTTTTTAGAAATTTAGAATTCAATTTTTTTTGAAGTTTTAAAAAAAAGGTTGGCCTCCCCCAACCCTGGCCACTGCTAACACCAGCAGCCGCACCTTGAGTGCATCGCAGATTGTTACAGTGGCCGCGACAGTGGTCATCACACTAGGCGCTGTTGGACCTACCGCTTACACCATAGATGCTTGAAAACTAAAAAAAGAAAAAAAAATGAAGAAGGAAGAAGAAGAAGAAGCGAGATGGGGCTTCGGGTCAGTGACAGCGGCCTCCGAGTGTGTCGGCGATGCTCGCAGGGCGAACAGTGGCAAATTACCGGGCAGTGTTTCTGCCACCATTACCTCTCCAGCGCCCTAGGGTTTTCAAAACCCAAATGGCAATTTTGAAATATGTTTTTTTTTATTTTCTTTATTAGAGGAAATGGTTGGAATTTCCAGATATATACTTTAAATTAATAATAAAATTTTTGGACAACTAATTTCTTTTTTGGGACTTTCTAGAAATATCTTATTATTATTAATGCACCAAAAGTTTTGAAAATTACATATAGAATAATAAAAATTTTGGAAAATTTTTCACTAATCCCAGAATTGTTTTCTTATTTTTAAAGGTTTGAGAAGTTCTCTTCAGAAATTTCTAATGTGGGTGCAATAGTTTTCATAATTAAGACTTTGTGGGTTTTTATTGAAAAATATTTTTTTAACTTAAGAAGTTTGGAAAAATATTTAAAATACCAAAATTGATTTATATAAATCATAATAAGCCTTGGAGACTTGCGATGTGTAGCTCTTCCAGTGGGAGCACCCCAGGCGCCGTACCTATTTCACGAGAAATGAAATACCCCAATAAAATTGACAAGATAAATAAGGTAGTTAAATAATATATTGTAAAATTTCTTGTTTATGTTTACCATGCCGCATGTTCACGCGCATACTGAAACATAAACAAATCATTTCAAGTGGAAGATTTCAGGTAGAGATGATATTATGATTTAACTACCCACATTAGTCTATCTCTAAGAAGTCTTATATTCCATTTTCAAAAAATTTATAATAATTTTAAAAATTATATCTTAGAACATTGTGGTTGGTGCCCTAAGATGTTTGATAAGATGGAATGTTCTTTCAGGTAGAACACTACTCCACATAAATGCTAATAATCTTAACATATCCGTAAATTGGGTGTCTTAGTCCTTCTCTTATAGAGGTACAAATATAATATTCTGACTTTAGTCTGAGACTGATGAGTTGTAGATACTTCTATCGAAATATCTAATTTCTCCTAAAAGCAGGAGATTTTAATAAGTATTGAGGCAATGATATCCGAGTAGGAACAGGGTTCAACTTAGACTCAATAATTTAAGATTAGTTAGTACAAGATCTGGAAATAAAAAGATCGTTAAAATGGTTCACTAGATGGACTGCAATGAGGAGCGATCTTATTAGGAAGTTTGGGGATTATTCGAATGCAAAGAGTTTCGAAGATTCTCTTAATGCGAGATTCGAATATGTCTACCTGATGAGTATCTGAGTTCTTATTTTTAGGTTAGATTCGAACGGTTTGTTTGCTAGGCAGAAAATTGAATTCACCTTTGGACTATAATCTTTATGATCAGGGATCATGAGATAGCTTGAACTACGTCGTGCTAAGAGCGGTAGATCTAGGAGGTTATCACGGCTTTATATAACTCTAGGAAAGATATTTATTACTTTCATTACACATCGTATATGCGATAATATCCAGGGAATGTGCAAATAAAAGTGAAGATGGAGTCTAAATGTCAGACATGTTTAAGGCTGAATACCCGTTGTGCAAGGATAAGAGTCTAGACAGAGCGGGTACGCCAGGAGATTTTCAGAATAGGTTCTAAAATAAAAGAAGTCAATTAAAAGGTAAAAAGGCTAACTAATAAGAGAAAGATATTTATTATGACTACAGACAAGTCGATCATTTCGCGCATAGGGGCTTGCAACCAATGAAACTTAGGACTCAATGACTATATCTGTAGGACAGAGACTAGTTTGTGGAGTTCAAAAAGATTCCGAATAAAAGTAGAAAGATCTAGATGGAGAATAAGTAATGTTGTTGGACACTGATTCATATAGGTTTTCTCCGAGTTTAGGGAACAAATCGATCTTGTAATACTTCCACTATAGTTGAGGAATCATCTCTTAACAGTTAGGCTTCTGGGATTCACGTTAGTCTCCTGTATGTGGATGACTTACATAGATTTACTTCTAGGATTCTCTACTTTGTATAGAACATCAAGCTAATCTCCTATTTAATTTTTGAATGTGACCCATTATTAGATAACTGGGTTTATCTTCTACTTTATCTTGTACCATGAATTAAGATTGAACCTGATTTATTGTATTATAGACTAAGTCACATTGGAGAATACATGTAGGCTCAACAGGGGCGACCTATTAGGTATGTATACCAAATTGTTTCTGTCCATCTACGAGTATAGTTTCATTGGTATCACTAGGAAGTCTTTTCGCAAGGCCAAGAGAAAATTCATTGCAATAAGTACACTCTGATGTATGCAGACTGATATTTATGAAGGTACAAAGTGGTTAGTTCCTCATATCTATAGGCTATTAATCTATGTGTGGTAATGTATATTTTATTTTGCACCTAGTTGAGAGCTTGGATTTATTTCAAGCAATAAATCAGCAAGATGGATAATCAATCAAGCAAAAGTATAAGAGCTTTTCACACTAGTTGCGAGATAGAGTAGCTATCTGGCCAATTCAGGAAATATGATTAGAGAAGAGAAAAGTCAAATAGTTGACAATAATCTATATGCTATAATAAAATGGTGATGTGGAACTGAGAAATACGACTTTGCTAGAAGTAGTTTAGAGTATCTACCCATTTATTTTTGGGGAGATGTCCTATTAATAGTGCCATAAATTCTGAACTGTGTACCTTCTAGATCAGTACAGTCTACACTCTACCAATCATGGATAGCTAAGGATTGGTGTGGGATTAGTACATCCATATGCGTGCGTTTCTCGCACAGATACTGCTTCTCATTGTTATGAGAAGTTGGATCTAAGAAGGAAGAAGTGTATATGTATACACTAATTTCAGGATATTTTTACATGTGAGCACTACAATAGGACTGTGACTAAGGGAGTTACAGGATATTGAGTTCTTCAAGGAAGATTTCCCGCACAAAGAAGAAATAGTTTTTGTTCATAAGAAACCGAGGAGATTTACATAAAGCCAATGATGGAAGAGGATGGTACCCCTACCAACTAGGGACAGTTGGAATAAGATACCTATAGATAACTCAGAACCATCTAAGGAATCTTAACTATCTCATTGATCGACCCATGGGCTAGTACCCACATGATATTTTGCTATAGATGGGAACCATTCATGGCATCATCATATGTTATTGTATAACCCAAACCATATGAGGATGCTATTTCTTGAATCGCAATGAAAGAGTGGAAGGCAACATGGACGGTGAGGTTGAGTCCATAAGGATGAATCAAGTCAGGACTTGGTGGATCTTCTAGCTAAATGCAAGACTATTGAGAACAATGGGTTTTCAACGTCAAGCAGGATGGACGATCTAGCAATGCAGAGCGAGCTTGATGGCAAAAGGATACACTAAAGTTCTAGGTGGGATATGAGGAGATGGTCTCTCCGCGAGAGAATCGACTTTCACAAAAAACTGTCTCTAATAGCGCATATTGATCTTATACTAGTCTAGATGGACACCGAAATAGCTTTTCTATATGAGAACTAGAATAGAAGGTCTACGTGGATCGACTTGTGTATCTCAAAGTCAAGGGACTTGAGCACATTGTGCCCAAGTTAAAGAGCTCTTCTACCTATTACTTGAAATAATACTCCAGTGTGGCATTTTCGATTATATTAGATCATATTAGGTTATGGTTTCATAATGGTCGATGAAGAAAACTGTGTCTACCTACACAGAGCTGGTAAGAGTTTGAGATCTTGTCATCGTATATCGATGGCATATTGTTGGCTAAGCACAACACAGAGACCATCGGGACTCCAATTGCTAAGAGTCGTGCTCTAATTTAAAAGCAATGTCCCAATACTAAAGTAGAGAAGAAGTGAATGTTGATTATCCCTTATAGGAGTGTAGTCGGTAGTTATGTATGCGTACATGACCAGACACATCCTTTGTAGTAGAATTGATGAGTAGACGTCAGTTTAATCCTAGTGTGATTAACTGGGAAGAGTCAAGAGGATCTTTAGATATTTGATTGAGTGTGCACTTGTGTATTGTGCTACAGCAGAATTGACACTCGCCTATAGATATATTTAGATGCCACCTGAGAAGGAGATCTGGATGAGAAAGTATCGACTTCTGGCTATATTTTTTTACAAAATGGCACGATCATCTTAAGGAGTAGTAAAAAGCAGTAGTATAAAGCCGTTTTCCACTTAGAGTAGAGTGTGCATTGATATATACGATAGCAGTGGAGATAATCTCATTGTGAAGATTCTCAAAGAATCTTGATGGTCATTATATTTTATTACACTTTTATACCCTGATTATCTATCTTTTGTTGAATAAAATATCTGCTAATAAGCATTTTTATCTTAATTTACATAAAATAAAGGATTAAGGAATAAGAGCCCAAAAGAACTCAAAACACTCATTTTTTCAACCCTTATTGAATCCCAAGATTAAGACAAAAGAAGCCCATGGAAGCCTACACAAAAGAGCTAAAGAAATTCAGCCAAATGAAGGAGAATTGAAGAAGTATCGATAGGAGTATCGATATGTGTATTGATAGCAGTATCTATACCAATATCAATACTTGTATTGATAGGGGTATCGATACCAGTATCGATATCTAGTAATAATTACGAATGAAAGGCTAAAATTATGTAACTTGGGGGTTAAGTTTGATCTAAGGGTTAATATTAATTAGAATACTCTGCAAATTGAGGTAGAGAGTGAAGGTTTGAGTGTAAATTTTTTTTATAAAAACTCCATTTGGAGAGAATGGTTACTCTTAATGGAGAAGATCTTTCAAAATTGTAAATTTTATTTATAATTAATAATAAAAAAATTCATCTTTTAAAATTTTTTTCTTCTTCTTTGTTGATGAAGATAAAGATGAAGATGAAGATGAGGATTTGCTTTCAAGGGACCAACCCCTTGCAATGTATGTTTTTTTCTCTTTTATTTTCTTACTCTAGAAATTCATGTTTTAGGTTTTTTTTAATTTTTATGTTGGTAGATTAGATTTGTAGTGTAGATTTACTTTCATGCACTTTTATTTTGCTATGTATTTTCCATGCTTCGCAGAATTTAATTTCTTGCATTTGCATTTTGCAGTGTAGATTTACTTTTATGCTCTTTCATTTTTGTTATTTAGATTTCTTTTATGCTCAGAGTTTAGCTCTTTAATTCCTTTTTTAGTGGTTAGTTTCTATTTTTCTTATAAATTAGATCTCTTTCCTGCATGCTTTCTAGTCTAGATTTTATTTCTATGTTTTTATTTTGTAAAATGAGTAACTGGAATCTTGTGGGAATTCTAGAATTGTATGAAACTAGTTTTATTTCTTTTATGATTTGTGGATTTCTCTCGTGTGCTGAAAATTATCATGTTTAGTATAATCAACCAGAGAACTAATTGGTAGAAGAATAACTTGATAATCTATGCTTATCTTGAGTGGTTTGATGGGTTATGCTTGTGAATTCTAGAATTATTATCTAGTTGTTGTTCTTTTTATAAATAGAATTTTACTTGGATGATAATTTGATAGATTATACTTTCTTTTAGTAGTTTGATAATATATGCTCAATAAATCTAGAGTAAAATATGATAAAAAGATAGTAGTGCATAAATCCTAAAAGAAATTAACTAGTGGATTCAATTCTATATTTCTTATTTCTCTACTTGTTTTCTTCCATCTTTTACGTATTATGATTTTCCTCTTTTAGGTTAATTTTTCTGTTTTTGATTTTGTTCTTTTCTATTTTCTTATTTCTCCTTCTTGTTTATTCTGCATTTTCTTTTATTTGTTCACTCTCTTTCTCCCCTCTTGTTCTAGTTTTTATTTATTTATAAATAATTACACACTCTCTATATCTCTAGACTTTCACTCCTCTTTGTCCACACACAACTCTAGGATCCAATTTAGAATATTTACTATACACCTTCCTCGTTGGATTGATAACATTCTATACTACAACTTGATAATTGTGCACTTGCAACTTTACATTATTTATCCCCTATCAAGTTTTTAGTGCCGTTGCCAAGGTAGATGCTGTAATTAGAATTTTTCTATTTTTGTTCTTTGATTTGTGTATTTTCTTGTGAAGGAACAACTTTGAAGCTTGAAGATTGAGGATTGAAGATTTGCTTAAAAAGGTAAATCATTTTTCTAGTATTTTTAATTCCACCATCTAGTTTAGGTTCTTCACATTGGAGACAATTAGGATTAAAAAAGTAATTAAGAAATCAAAAATTTTCTCTTGTCAATCCTAATAAAGTCCACTCTCTACTTGAACAACTACTAACAAGATAATAAATTCAAACAAGATCTTTCTTTCTCATATTTATTTGATTGTTGACCCTAATTAAAAAAATAAAAGGATTTTCTTGTTGCATCGTTTTGTAGTTGCTTTTAATTCTTAGAGTTGCATTTCATATAGTTATTGGGAATGCACCAGAGCGATTTGAGCATTTTGTTTTGAGCACTCACTTGAAAATACTCATAATGGCAATACCCCGTAATCAAGATAAGATGAGGGATTTCATCACCCTTTCATTAGCTCACAAATAACTAAATCCTCACTCCACAAAACTAAGTCTTCTAAATTTTATTAGGCATTGACCCCTAAGGACTCGAGCTCATAAATGATCAAAAAATCATTAAGTGAACCGGTTTAAGTTTACTTGAATACGTTGGTGTCCAAGGCAAGGTTTAGGGATTGTGTAAAGCACTCCGCAAGGAAAGAGGTACTTAATTGGTCCTTGACTTCCCTCTAGTATATCCTTACTTGGCTAACTGACCTAGTAAACTTTAATCCTTTTACTCAAGGAGTTTTTGGTTAGGAGCTAGTCTAGTTGAATTTAGGCTTAACCCTAATTAATGGTGATTATTTCAAAATAGTTGCTCTTAATTTGTTTCGTTAGGTTTTCTTCTTTTATCCTTCTTCTTTTCTTTCTAATCTTTTAGGTGAAAATCACATTTTTATTATAAAATATACCTTCATCATCTATCTTATATAAATAAATATACAACTAATAATTGTTTTTATCTTAATTTGCAGGTTAATGAAGAAATAATAAATAAAAGGCCAAAAGACTCAAACTCCCTAATTTTCTACCATTTATTGAAGTCCAAATATGAAGACAAAAGAAGGCCCATGAAAGCTCAAGAATCCATGAAGAAATCGGCTCAAGAAATCAATAAAAATGAAATCTGCTGCAAACCAACCAAGGGGCCAGTCGATTGGCCAACCAAGGTGCCAGTCGATTGGCCAACCAAGGGGCTAACCGATTGGCCAACCAAGAGGCCACCCGATTGGTTTGCAGCAGAAAATAGATTTCGGGCTAGATTTTAATCCTTGGTCTGCAAGTTTCATCTAAGGGTTCTCCTTCATTGTTGTAGGATATAAATAGGGGTAGGGGGTGAGGGGTTTGAGTGTGAAAGATTTTGTAAAAACTCCAATCAGAGAGGAGGGTTACTCTTAATTGAGAAGATCTTCCAAATTTGTAACTTTTTCTTGCAATTAATAAAAAGTATTTTCACCCCTTCATATTTTCTTTTCTTCTCTTTGTCCAAGGATGAAAAGTGGATGAAGATTAAGATAAGATGAAGATGAGGGTTTGCTTTTTATTCCTTTCTTTTCTTTTCTTATAATATTTTCTTTTCTTGCTTATTAAATACTTTGTAGAGTAGATTTACATTCATGTCTTTACTTTTATGTATTTACTTTCATGTCTTTGCTTTCTTGTATTTATTTTGTAATTTAGATTTTATTTTTTTTAATTCACCTTGAGGCTAGAACCCTCTAGGGAATTATTGCTCTTTTCTAAATGTGGAGCTAATATTTTTGAGAATTCTAGAAATTGTTTGAAACTAGTTTTATATCCTACTTATTCACATAAGATTGAGATTAGCCAAGTGGATCAATTCTAGATTCCTAATATTTTTAATTAATCCTCCATATTTTACATTCTTGATCCTCCTCTTTGTTCTTGCTTTTTATTTTCCTTTATTACCTTCTTTATTTTCCTATATTTTATTCATCATTCTTTCTCCTCTCTCAATCTCATGTTGTTTTTATTTGCACTCAATCACAAACCCTCTCATATCTCTCCACAACACATCACCTTTCTTTTATTCACTCCTAATTATCACACACACAACATAAGAACCGATATTGATTAAATTTTACAACACCTTCCTCGTGGGATCGATAACTTTTTGTACTATAGCGTGATAGTTGTATACTTGCAACTTTAGGTTCACACATATTTCCCTATTATTAGGTCTCTTAGTTTTTTCTTTAAAAAACAAAAATAAAAAATTAAACAAAAATAGAATTAACTTGTGTTTGTTTTAGAACTTTTTCCTAATCTCCTTTTTAGTTATAAAACCAAAAAGAAAGAAAGAATTTTAATTAACTTATGTTTTCCTAGATTTTTTCTCTAATTTTCTTTTTAGAAATATTAAAAAAATCCAAAAAGAATTTGTCTTAGTGAATGCAAGTTTGGAATAGGGATAATACTAATCGATTAGTCCATGTTGAATCAATTTTTGAAACCAAAGAAATAACTAATGCTAATCCACCCGTTCTTCAAGACATGTGTTATCCCACTAGGAATACAATTCCGTCTTATATTTAGCTACCCGATGTTAATGGAACTAATTTTGAGCTTAGACCACATTCATAAACATACTTTTGAAATTCCTAGGAAATAAATCCAATGATGCTTACATTCTTATATCCAAGTTTGAGGAAGTTTGTCTCATGATTAAGATTGGGGAATTATTTGAGGATATGATTAAGCTTAGATTCATCCCATTTTCTCTTAAGGAGAAAGCCAAGAAATGGCTGTATAGCTTACACATAAATTCTATCTCAACCTAGGATGAATTTGTTATCGTTTTTGTGAAGAACTGTTTCCCAATCCATAAAATAGTTAAGCTTAGAAACAACATTCAAAATTTCAAGATAGTCCGAGAATAAGTTTAAGGATCTTCTTACCAATGTCCTCACCATTGTTTCGAGTCTTTTGTATTACAATTGACAAAGATTACAATAAAAAATACAATGAAACAAAGGAAAATTTTATTTTTCTTGGGGTTCTTTTCTGTGTGCTGATGGAGCGTCGATCTTGTACTCCATTAACGGTCTGACTAAGATGATGGGTCATTTACTGATTGATGATCTCTAATCTCTCAGAAGATAGCGCAATCTACTCTGGATGAAGAGATATCAACAAATCATTTCTCATAAGAACTATTGATAAAGCTACATGAGTAGCTAAAGAGAACGAATCCTTTCTCACAAGGATCGTTGATTGGGCAAAATGATTAGCAAATGATAATGATCTATGAATGATCAATGAGAATAGAGAAGAGATGTGCTTTTTATCAATGTTGCCTCTGAATCTCTCTCTCTCTCTCTCTCTCTCTCTCTCTCTCTCTCCCTCTCTCTCTCTCTCTCTCTCTCTCTCTTATATCTCAATGCCAAAAAGTCTAGCCAAGATAATGTTAGTGCCAAGACCTTTTCCTCCCCCCGGTGCCCTCGTGCCCCCTTTGCTTCATGTTGATCATGCCTATTTATAGGCTTGGGAGCATTAAGTGGGTGAGTTACTAGGCCTTAACTTCCCTTAAATAGGTGAGTTAGTGGTCATTAACTCCTCTTAAATGAGTGAGTTAGTGGTCATTAACTCCCCCATAAATGGGTGAGTTAGTGGGGTGAACCGTTTCCTTAAAAGTAGCTTCTGAAAATAGTTATGGGTGAGGTTCGCCAATAACAGCAATGGACAAGGTTCACCAATAATGACCACAAGCGAAGTTTGTTAATAACGACCTTGAGCAAACTTTGCCAGAATGGGTGACACGGCGCACGTTAGCTATTGGGCGAAGCTCACTGCTACTTGGGTGAGCTTCGCTGCAACTTTGTGGTGAGCTTCGCTTTAGTTTTGGCTTCAGCGAACTTCGCTGTGGCTTCAACGAACTTTGCTATATGCCCCATGTAGACTATTTGGGCAAAGCTCGTTTTGGGCGAGCCTCGCTAGAAGCTTCACTTTGACTTGGTCTTGAGAGCGAGCTATTATGACTTAGGCGAGCTCCACTGATAAGTTCAGATTTGACTCGGAATTCAACATAAACTCGTTTATTGACCCGGCTGACTTGAGGACGCCTTTTGATTCGGTCCTGAATCCAACTTGAGGATTGACTCAGACTCAGGTCCTCTTTAGCTCGGATGAAGTCATATCCGCATGTGATCTAAGTGAACTTTGCCGTAGCCTACCATATGCTAATGCTTGAGCCGATCTGAAGTGTTTTGCCCATGGGTATTTACTTCTTGGACTTGGACACTGCATTGGCCCAATAGAATATATTTTAGCCATCTACAAGTCCCCCCTAAAGTTTTTATGATCTTGTACTCAGACTTATAACAGAGAACAAAATACTTCAGGTAATCACCAGAGGTGTACTGTTGAACATAGCTTTGATCATCTTTCTTAGGCTGAAGTATCACTATTTGACTACTTGGCTGCTAGAGGTGTACTGCTGAGTGTAGCTTTTCGTCGTTGGACTCATCTTGGTTGAATGCTAGGTTGCATTTTGAAGTGCTTATTGTTGAGATTCCACCCAATTCTGTGTTTGGAACCCATATTTGGAATGAAGCTACTTGAGCGTGTCTGAATGTTTGCACTGCTGCTGGAGCGTAGCTGGATCTTGGCATAACTACTGGAGTGTAGCCGGATGTTGGCATAACTGCTAGAGGATGTTGGCGTAACTGCTAGAGTGTAGCGGGTGTTAGAGCTTAGCTAAATGTTTAACCATAGTTTATACTCGTACGTAGTTGGAGTATTCCATCATCTCGACCAAGCTAGGGAGATTCATAGTGTCCACAATTTAGGCTCTTGTGTAGTTACAGTGTAGGAAATAGTTTATACTCATGTACTTGTTGGAGTCTACACAGTTTAAGTAGTAAAGGGGTTGAAGCATGGAGAAGTAGTTTACACTCGTATATTCATCAAAGTGTAGGGAGCAGTTTAACCTAGTATACCAATCGAAGGTTAGGAAGTAGTTTAACCTCATAATCCCAATAGAGGTTAGGAAATAGTATAACCTCATAATCCCATTGGAGGTTATGAGAGATTGACAGAGATGTAATGTTAACATATCGACTCGAAAGGGGACTAACAGAGGTGTAAGTCCAAGGGTACATACTGTTCAGAGGTGTAGTGTTAACATAACAGTAGGGGAAGTCGACAGAGGTGTAATGTTAATCAGTCGACGGAATCAAACTGGTAGAGGTGTAATATTAACATATTAGGTTTGCAAAGTTAATACTATTTAGAGGTGTAGTGTTAACATAACAGTACTAAGGAATTTTGACAGAGGTGTAATGTTAACATGCCAAAGGGAGTGACCGACAGAGCTGTTTTTTTAAGTGGTCGATTCAAAAGAGTCTAAGGGATGACTACTTTTATGGTGCTTTTATTCCTAAATATTAATCTCTTCTCATCAGCAGACAAGTGTCCTGCATTTTTCTTAATCACACTAGCTTAAAACTCTAAAGAGATTAAAGGCCCAGCACAGTCAACCCAATCAAGCTGACATCTCATGTAGCCAAGTCAAAAGGCGGTACTTGTCGCCCGCACCTTGGGTTGACTCGTGGTGTGCTGCTCTCAACTGATTAGGTGACCAACCTCTAGCGTAGCCTAGTCAAAAGGCAGTACCTCTCATCTCTCGACCAGATGAGTCAAAAAATGACTATTATCTCGAAAACCTCCCATTGATAGCTGATCACTATCACCATAATTGCCATTAAATGCATAACCGACGCCATTATTTCTCCATCCTCAACGGTCTTTATGGCACATCGGACCAAGCCGGTACAGCATACCTCCTGTCACTTCACATTAAACACAGAGATGACTTCCCCACCACTTGGCGGCTAACACCTGTAAAGCAACACTGACTCAGCTGCCAGCTTAGACTCCACCAAAGTTACCAGACTACCCCTCTACTATTGCTATATAGAGGGGACTAGTTTTAGAATAAAGGTTAGCAATTTCTGCTACTAAAAAGAAGAGAGTACTTTCATTTCTTCAATTTCTTCCCCACTCAAGCATTTTTCACTGACTTGATCATCGAAGGAACCATCGGAGAACCCAACTCCACCCTCTTACGCATTTACTCATGTGTAGGGCAGAACAGTCACCTCCAGCATTAGACGTCTGAAGGAGTTAGAGGACCCTAATCACTCTCAACAACTCATATCTCATTGACTGTTTAGTTATTAACATCAACAGTTTGGAGCCCATAGTGGAGCATTCTTTCTTCTTTGAGAACGATGTCTAATTCTGAGCATAGGCTAGTCCAGTCAGAGCCACATGAGGACTATGTCACTCACGCCCAACTGGAAGAATCCACTTAGCGGATCACATAGTCTTTCCTTTAGTAGTTCACTGCATTCTCCAAGGAGCTCTTCCCCTAAATCTAGCCTCAGCAACCTATTTTTCTGTAGCTCCTCCTCTGTCGGTGAGATAGCATTTGGTCTCTCCTTCGCTAGTGCATGCCACGCCGTCCGACCACCTCAACAGCCACTCTGAGCGTGTCTCACCCCCACTGCAGTAGCAGGCCTGTTTTGCCAATCCTACCCGAAGCTGCATGCAATATGCGGAAGCGACAGTAGAGAGCCTTAGCCCTAGCCAAGAGGGTCGAGAGCACACGGTCGGAGCAATATCGCGAAACCCATGGCATCATCATACTGCCCCGGGCCCCTCAGTATACAATGCGACTCCCGTGTATGACTGGGCTTTCCATCCGATTGCAGAGAATATTGGAGGAACACTCCCCTATCGGATGACATTATGAACGCCGCTTGTGAGAAGTTCAAGATGCCCCATCTAGATAAGAACAAGGGCGAGGGAGATCCAGCGGAACATGTCTAGAACTACTATGACATGATGTCCATGCTCCAGGCATCGGAAGCAATCATCTGCAGATGCTTTGCCGTTACCCTAACGGGAAGTGCCAAGTTGTGGTGGAACTCCTTGGAGAAGAAGTCCATCCATAGCTTTGGGAAGCTTAGCCAGATGTTCGTGCACCACTTTCTAGCTGACACTAAGTAGAAGTTGCCTCCCCATGTGTTGATACAGATGAGGCAGGAGCCTAGAGAGAGGCTCAAAGATTATATCAAGAGGTTCCAGGCCAAGAGATTGGAGGTTGATGACCTTGGGAGCTTGGTCGCCATGTCCGCCATTGTCGCTAGCTTGTTGAACAACAAGTTGGCCGACTCGCTCGCTAAAAATCGATGCTCCACCTATGAGCAGTTGATGGCCAAGGCTCACAGCTACATGGGCATGGAGGAAGCCTGAGCCTACAAGAATGCTGCTAGGGCGACAGTAGCGTCAGCTACACTAGCCCCAGCGGTAGCACCCCCCGCGGCCGTGGTAGCCCCGACGACAGAGCTGACAATAGAGCCAGCCAGGGACCTTCCACCAAGACAGGAGTCGACAAGGGATCGGAGAAGAGAGCCAGCACCAGCATCAGTCCTCACGGTCCTCAATAACTCTCTCACCGAGGCCCTATACATGGTCCAGAAAGGAGGAACACCTCAATTCTCCCCCTCCTCGTATGAAGTCGGATCCTCAGAATCGTGATACCCGATAGTATTATCAGCATTAGCGAGACAATGGTCAGCTCACCAATGATTGCCGAGTCCTTCAGAGGGACATCAAGGATTTGATCCAGAGAGGTTTCTTGAAGAAGCTAGTCTTCCCTAGAGATAGGAGAGAGCTCACCCCCAGGGAAACTGATAGGAGGTCTCGCTCAAGGTCCCCTCATCCCCATCGACAAGCTAACCCCAGACCCGTTGATCCTAAGGTTGTCATCTAGACCATCAGTGGTGGCCCCATAGTGGGAGGAATGTCCAAGAACGCTCGCAAGAAGTATGCTAAGTGAGCGTTGTAAGTCGACCAGGCCGACAAGACGCTGAGGGTGGGAGAAGCCATCTCCTTTAGCGACATAGCCTTGAGAGGCGTTGAGATGCCTCATGATGATCCTATCATCATCACAGCCAGGATCGATGGCTTCCAAGTGAAAAGGATCATGGTCGATATGGGGAGCTCAGTTGATGTCCTGTATATCAATGCCTTCAACCGTATGGGCATTGGTATGTCCCGACTGCGGCCTTGTCAAGGTCTGTTCATTGGATTTACGGGGCATGCACTCCTACCTGAAGGGACAATCACACTCCCCCTAACAGTCGGTGAATACCCTCGATAGTCCATAGTGTAGGTTGAGTTTGTGGTGATGGATCTCAAGTCGGCCCACAATGTCATATTGGGCCGAACAGCCCTAAATGCCCTGCAAGCCATCCCTTCAACTTACCATCAAATGTTGAAGTTCCCGACTCCTGAAGGGGTCGGGAACTTCAAGAGCAATCAACAAGAGGCCAGATCTTGCTATATGCTCTTAGTGAAAGGGAAAGAAGTAGCAGAGGCCATGCCCATCGAGAATACGAGCCTCCAGTTAGAGAATAAGCTGGAGCGAGAGAGGATGACTCTCGTCGAGGAGCTTGTGGAGATACCAATCGACCGAGAGGAGTGAAGAAGGTCAAGATCGGATCAAGCCTCGTTAGAGCTGCAAGGAGGTACTATGGTAGAGTTCCTACTCGTGAACGACGACGTGTTTGCTTGGGGCCCGGAGGACATGTCGGGGATTCCCACCTAACTTGATGAGCCACGAACTCTCAGTCGACCGACACACCAAGCCGCTGCGACAAAAGAAGAGACATCTCAGCTTTGAGAGACAGAAGGTGGCAGTAGCTGAGGTCGACTGACTCCACTGAGCCAGTTTCATTTGAGAAGTGCAGTACCCTGAGTGGCTATCTAATGTGGTACTAGTGAAGAAGGCACTTAGTAAGTGGAGGATGTGCGTGGACTTTACTGATCTTAACAAGGCTTACCCAAAGGACAACTACCCCCTCCCTAGGATTGATTAGCTGGTAGACAAGACTGCGGGACATGAACTACGCAGATCATGGACGCTTTCTCTGGCTACAATCAGATCCTTATGGTAGAGCATGACCAGGAGAAGACCTCATTCATTACGGGCCATGGGACTATTGCTACAAAGTGATGCCGTTCAGCCTCAAGAATGCAGGGGCTACGTATCAGAGGCTGGTCAACAAGATTTTCAAACATCAGATTGGTCGTAACGTGGAAGCATATGTGGACGACATCCTGGTGAAGTCAAAGAAGGCCCCGTCCCACATATTGGATCTTGAAGAAACCTTCCCCGTCCTCTGACACTACTACATGAAGTTCAATCCAGCCAAGTGCACTTTTGGGGTGCAGTCAGGAAAATTTCTCAGGTTCATGATCATCCATAGAGGCATTGAGATCAATCCTTAGAAGAAATCTGCCATAGAGCAACTAGCCAAACCACGCACAATGAAGGACATCGAGAGGCTGAATGGAAAAATAGCAGCTCTAGGTCATTTCATCTCCAACTCTGCTGAGAGGAGCCACCCATTTTTCAAGATCTTAAGAGGGAGCAAGGAGGGAAAGGAAAGCATGAAGTGGACAGCCGAATGTAGTGCAGCTTTCAATTACCACAAGACATACTTGAGCACCAAGCCGCTGCTGAGTCAACCTAGAGAAGGGGAGACCTTGCATTTATATTTAGCCGTCTCTCCTGAATATGTCAGCTCTGTTTTGGTTTGGAAAGAAGAGAACACCCAAAAGCCGTTGTACTATGTCAGCTGGATCCTAATATCGGGTGAACTCAACTACCCCCTCATTGAAAAAGCAACATTCATCCTCATCACCACCACCAGGAGACTCCGCTCATATTTCCAAGCACACTCTATAGTCGTGCGGACAAGTTCGCCTCTAAAAAAGGCACTCGGTAGCCACACCACTTTGGGAGGGATGGCCTGGTCAGTCGAATTGAGTGAGCATGATGTGCAGTTCGAACCAAGGATGACCATCAAGGCTCAAGCCTTAGCCAACTTCCTAATCAACTCGACCTCTACTAATGACGAACTATCAGCACCCTCGCCACCAGCTCAGCACAAGCCCTTGACATCTTAAATAGTCAAGACACCTACCCCTCAGACATGGTGCACCTTCTAGCATGATTCACCAGAGTTCGCTTCTTGGTGGTTACTAAAGGTGGACGGGTCCTCTAACAAAGCTGGCAGTGGTGCGGGAGTGGTCCTGCAAGCCGTGACGGGTCAATGCACTAGCACTCCATCGCTTTTGACTTCTTTGCCTAAAACAACGAGGCTAAATATGAAGCACTCCTAGGGGGCCTTTGAGCTTTCTTAGCAGTAAAGCAGAACGACTCTACATATTGGCCTAATCCCAACTGCTGGTCCATCAAGTAAACGGCAAGTACATGGCCCAAGATCCGAGAATGATCTTGTATCGGAAGGCTGTCAAAGAGCTGCTATCTAATTTCAAAGAATCTAGGATCGCTCAAGTCCCCACGCCCTCAATGCACGAGCAGACACCTTATCTAAGCTAGGATCAACCAGCTCAGGGATCACATCGGGACCCATCTACACAGATACCCTCAAGCGCCCCAGTATCATGGAGGCTTCCAAGCTAATTTTACAAGTGGAGACACCTGTGGAACCCTACTGGATGGATCCAATCATCTAGTACCTGACTAGGGGGACCCCTTCAGACAATGCTGCTGAGGCCCGCAGTTTGTAGAGGAACGCTCCCCGCTACCTCATGATCGACAATCAGCTTTACCAAATGCCATACTCCAATAGTGGTGTGGGGCCCTATCTCTATTGTCTTCGACCAGTTGAGGCCGACTACGTCCTCAAAGAGATTCATGAAGGGACTTGTGGGAACCATCCCGGGGCCCCAACCCTTGCCCAGAAAGTCATCTGCCAAGGGTATTACTAGCCCACCATTTTAGCTGAGTCCAAGAGACTCGCCTCTCAGTGCCGAAAGTGTTAACTCTTCTCAAGCATACCTCGAGCTGCCGCCACTGAGCTCACTTCCATCCCGTGTCCAATTCCCTTCGCTCAATGGGGATTAGACTTGCTGAGATCTCTCCAAATAGCTTCTGGGTAGCGGAAGTTCCTGATCGTAGTTATCAACTACTTCACTAAATGGATCAAAACTGAGCCCCTGGCCAAGATTAGAGAGAGCAATGTCACAAATTTTGTGTGGAGATCCCTCATCTGTCGATTCGGCGTTCCCCTATCCTTCATCGCCAACAACGGCACTCAGTTTGACTGAGGAGTCTTTCAGAGTTTTGTGAAGAATGGAACATCCGGCTCAAGTTCGCCTCAGTTGCGCACCGAAAGTGCATTGGGTTTGTGGAAGCCACCAACAAGTGCATCGTCAAGCACTGAAGAAGAAGGGGAGCAAGGCGGCCGAAAGCTGGGTCGTCGAGTTGCCCTCAATCTTGTGGTCTTATCGCATGACCCACAAGAATTCAACGGGGGAAACACCCTTCAAACTAGCTTATGGAGCCGAGGCAGTCTCCCCCGTCAAAGTAGACATGCCGATAATATGACTACAACACTTTAACAAAGACTCAAACTCGGAAGGGGTATGAATTACACTCGACCTCATAGATGAAGTCTGAGAGAAAGCTCTCTGAACTCAAGTCATCAATCAACAGTGCTTTGCCTTGTACTACAACAGCAAGATAAGGCCTCAAAAATTCAATGTTCACGATCTCGTCCTTTGAAAAGCTATCTTTGACAAAGATGCCAAGCGTGACAAACTGGCCACCAATTGGGAAGGACCTTACACAGTCATTGAGGAATTATGGCAAGACACCTATCGGCTGTGGAGCCCCAATGGCAGGATCTTGCAACATCCTTGGAACATCGAGCATCTGAAGAAATATTTTCAATAATTTCGAATGTAAAGTTCATGTATAATATAAAATTTTTTTGAGTTCTAACTCTTATGCTATACTCAGTGTCTTATCTCTATGAGAGCATCAGACCAAGTCCGCACTTGATCGACAACTGTTAAGACCTTAGCAACCTCCTAAGTCCAGGGCACATACCCTAAGACCTTGGTGTCATTGTGAGTAAATCCAAGGCACGAGGTTTAGTCAAGCCGACCAAAGCCCTTGGTACCCTCTCGGGATAAAACCAAGGCATTCCAACTGATCGGTCAGCTTTGACAAAAAGACCTTGGTATCTCACGAGTAAAACCAAGGCACTCCATCGACAAAGCCCTAAGTACCCTCTCAAGCTAAAACCAAGGCATTCCAACCAATCAATGGGCTTCGACAAAAAGATCTTGGTATCTCACGAGTAAAACGAAGGCACTCCATTGACAAAAGACCTTGGTATCACCCATGAGTAAAACCAAGGCACGGCATTCTTACCCAAATGAGTCATCAAAATGAGTTACAATACTCACCAACCATGCGACAGAGTCGTCTCAACCTGGAGGATCGACTCACCTCAATCACAAACATCTCAAACGATTCAAACACAAACAAACAAAACATATATGAATAGTAAAGTTATAGACAAGCAAAAGCTCTAGATTTTCATTCATATCAAAATGTTTACATCATCATCTACATCCACATTTACAAAAAAACAAATAGATACACAAAAAGAGAGGGCGATACATTCATCACTCACTCCTCTTAGCTTTGGTCGAGAGTGGGGCTCGACAGAGCAGCGCTCAGCTCTAGATCAGCAACAGCAAAAGCAGGAGGAGCTAAAAGAGGGGCGTCCTCTTCTTGGTCATCCTTAGAGTCACCATCATCACTCCCATCATTACCTCCAGCATCACTTCCCCTCCCTTCATCTCAATCTCCTTCAAGAGGTCGAGGTAATCAGAGACACGAGAGGGGTAGAGGCTGTCTGAAGTGGGCGGTGACTTAGGAGGGAGCAAGGCTAGGAGATAGTCGAAGTCTACCTAGCAGGCCAACGACACCTCCACTTTCCCCACAGGGCCATGGCAGTACTTCTCCACTACTTCTGACTCATAAGCTTCCAACTCTACGAAGGCGCGACGAGCCCCTAGAGCTTGGACGGTAGCTTGGGTCATCTGATGAGCCACCCACTCGTCCTCAAGATCTAGCTTCAGGTTATGAGCCACAAGGTGATCCGACTGAGACCATTCCTGGGCGTCGAGCCTGTGGCGCTTCTCGAATTTGACCTCCTCAGTCAAATACCAGATTTGGCCATCTTGCTTGGTGACCCCTTACTGAAGACGACCAATCTCCTCTTTGAGCTTGGCGATCGTAGCCAATTGCTTAGCGCGATGCCCATGCAGCTCTCTCAGCATGTCGTCCTTCATCTCTAACTCCTAACACCACTAACCCTCACTACTGGTCCAAGCCTCCCACTCAGCTTCCAAGGCGGTGACCTTCCTCTCTATCACTTCTCTAGCCCCCTCTCCTCAGCAAGTGACTTTTCAAACTCGGCAGGGAGCATCTGCACAAAAGAAAGTTGAAAAAATAGCTCCTACTTGATCAAGGCCCCTCACAACAGATAGCTATTGAGGGCTAGGTGCAGGCTTGTGCTTGACATTTCCTGCAGAATCTTCTAATCCCTGCAAAGGGTGAACTGTTCCAATTCTTTAACCTAAGCAATCCCTGACTCTAGGACCGAGCTCTCCTTATTGAGAGGCATCTTAGGGATGAACTTGTCACCCTCTGAGAGCTCCTCCTGGTGAGTAGAATGCCTCTCTAACTCACCAATCAACAATGCTCTAAAATCCCCCCAAACTTGGGTGTCGAGCTGAGAGATACGGTAGTGGAAGGGCCAGCGGAAGCCGCTCTACGGTATCGAGGCAGCATCAGCCCCTAAAGCCTCGGCGAGCTCCTTACCCGGCCTGTGGCCCAAATCAGGCATAGGAGTCTGATCAACAACTCTAAGAAGACTGGGACTTTAGCTTAAGCAGGCTCGGCCACGTTATCCCCGTTTGATTGCCTAGGAGGGGAGGCATCAAGGTCCATGACCTCTAGTAACTTAGGAGGAAGGACGTCTGGCTATCGGCCTTCCTTAGGACTCGAAGTAGACGCACCCACCCTTGCTGCTTTGACGGAGTCATCTTGAGCCGACTCGACTGCCGCATGGGGCACCAAGCCCCTACTCAACTTCCTCCTCTTCTTATCCAACTTCTTCGCTTAGACAGTGATGCCTCGACAAGCCAGCTTAGTCGCAATCTCCACTGCCCTTGACCGCAAGCCGCTCAGCTCCTCAGAAGACAACTCATCCCTCAGCTGCTTTTGGGGTCTCCTAGCCAGAGATGACTCCCCCAAAGTCAAGCCATCCCCCTTCAAATTCTTTAATGGGTTATTCTTCAGAGGGAGAGTAAGAAGAGCTGCTCATGCCTTATTGATCTCAGTAGGAAGAACCCTGGAGATGCCTACCACTCAAAGTGAGGACGACTAGAAGAGATTACTCATCTCTCATGAGCCGGCGTAAGAATGGATCTTCTCAATCTCACGATCCTCCTCTGCCGAACGAATGCAAGGCTTCAACGCATCCTTCTGGATCTCCAGCCAAGTAGGGCATGACAGGATGAGGTCAGCACCAAAGACCCACACAAACTGCTCCTTCCAATCCTCATTGGATTCAGGGGCGTTCGACACCAGCTTACTGCCACCCACATAACAGAAGAAGTAATGTCCCTCCTTCTTGGTCGTCTTGACACTAACAAGATTGCCAAGCAAGCACCTGCTCGGTTCAACATCGACCCGGTGGTAGATCACCAGGAATCCCACCAAACTGGTGATGGCGTTGGGTGTGAACTACGAGGGAGATACCCCTAGAGTGCCACATACATCTTAGATGAATGGATGGAGCGGTAGCCGGAGTCCATGCTCCAGATGAGCCAGGTAGAGTGGCGATGTATCTCTGTTTTGATGATACACCGACTCAGTCCCATCTAGCACTGACAATGTGAAGGACTTGGGAAGATCGTAGCACTCGTAGTAAATCTCAAGCTCTTGGGTGCAGATCTTAGAGTGGAACAGCCTGAGGAGATCAATCCTCGCCTCGATACGGCTGGTGGTAGAAACTTGGGCAGCCAACGGAGATCATAAAACTCACTTGAGATAGGAAATCTAGAGTTTAGGGAATGGAGGTAGAAGTTTGGCAGAAGTTTGTAAAGAAAACCCTCTTCGCCAGAAAGAGATTTATATAGGCACACGAGAAATCAGGACGGTCAAATCAACCCAGTACGAACGGATGAGATTAACCTTGAAATCTGAATGGACCACATGAGAAATGAAGCGCTGCCCTCTTTAGCTAACACCACTCTGCTCAAAAATCAAAGCGACAACGACGCATGGCATTTGCTGACCTCATAAAGTCTTTTCAATAGCGACCCCTCACCTGCCAAATAAAGGTGCCTTAGAACTCGCTAACTGATGACTGTTCAAAACATAGTCGACACAACTCGTCCGACTCTAAGAACCGACAACTTACATGGTCGACCAAAAACTCGGTGTTAGTCAGAACCTCATGAAGTCAACTCGAACGATCGAGACACTCCTTCTTGGTAAAGCTAAATGTCATTTTGCCAAACCAGGTCAACTTGACTATCTTTGTAATCAGCTAATGTCTATTTGGAAACTGTCGACTTGTCCGAATCCTATCTAACCACTTGTCCCTAACTGTAGCAAGAAAGAGGTGTTAGGCCTCTATAGGATCGTTGATCTAATACACTAAAACACTAGAGGGGGGTGAATAGTGTTCTATAAAAATTTATGCAAAATAGATAAAAAATTGCAAATAAGATAACATTAAATTTAAAGAATCAAGATCACAAACACAAAATTTTTATACTGGTTCCACCTTCCCGGTGTACATCTAGTCCCCAAGCAAATCCCGCTTGAGACTTTCCACTATGACTTTGAAAACACTTACAAAATCAAACGCAAACCTGACCAATTTGCAAGCCCATGCAAATTGCAACAATCTCAAACCTG
>JBAKGM010000365.1:47073-58436 GCA_037177215.1 Asparagus racemosus
AATATTTGTTTAGTGGTAAATGAACTACCGAATCGAATATGACCGAATAGTTACTCGAACAATTATCGAACTATTTGCTAATTATTTGGTTCATTTCTAGCCCTAATCCCCACAACAACCCACGTGGTGGGGTGTTCTGATAGAAAGTGCAGGCTATCATTTTCAGATGACGTAGGCCCACATTTGTCTTGAAATATATTGTCCCCTACTTTTAATCGCCCACTTCTTTTATTTTGGGCTTCTGGATGATATTGGGCTGAGAAGGATGGGAGTTTGAGTGAAAGAATAGATGTGTTCCCTATGGGCTTGGGCCGGATCCATTAAAGACGCTTCTTTGATGTTAGTTGCTACGCCTCGTGGCCTTATCCAATCTCTAATTCCTCTGCCTCTGATTTGCTGCGATCTCGCCATTTCCCGCCCCTCCCCAAAGATTAGCACGAAATAATAATGGCGACTGTACCTGCTTCGGGTCCCGTCACCGCCCGGTTCCATTTGCCTTCTCATCTGCCGGTAATTTATCTCCATCATCTTTCATGGAATTCTATTCTTGTTTCTGTCTTTTCACGTTCTCTACCCCCCGCGGTTTTGTGTGTTCATCACGGTGTTCTAGGGTTTGCGGACGCAAAAGTGGGGGACTTTGAGGGCGTATTCACTTACTCCTCATTTCAAGCTTGATTTTGGAAGGAGGTTAGGTTTCCAACACCTTTTTTTTTTCAATTATTATTAAATAAAAAAAAGACCTTTCTTAGACTTGGCATTGAATTTGTGGCACTGGTGCCTCGTAATTTCTGGAGACATGCTGAGTACAGAACTATTTGTTATACTCTGATGAAAATGAAAAATTGAGGAAATGCTGAATACGTAGCAGCTATGAAATCCACATCAGCACTATACTGGAAATAGTAAGTGACATCTGGATTTAATTTGACAGGAAAACTTTAATCCGTGCAGTGAATCAAGATGCTGAGAAAGCCTTCAAGAAGACTCTTGAAGTGGACCGTCTCATTGATATGCTGAGAGATTCAAATGCTAGTGAAGTAAGTGTTCATCCCTGTCAACCTTTCCGACTATTGCCATGTCGGTGTTGGCCCACCGGGCAGTCCAAGTTCATCCCCTCTGTTAGAGCTGCGTTTGCAATCAATGCTATGACACAAGCCCCAGCTACCAAGTGCAGTAGTATCTCCTGCAGCTCGTGCAATAATGCAGTGGGAAGATGCCTCATAAAAGTGCAAGGGTCCATTTACCTCTTTCGCACATGTTTACCACTAGACCTTTGGGATCACTAATTAGTCCATTAACTTGAGCAGACACCATTTATCCTGCGAAAGTATGATCTTTGGATCCATTTGTAAAAACTGTAAATACACAATTTACCCATGCTCAAAAGAGCGTAATTTCATCCTCAATACCTTTCTAGAAGCGGAAAATGCATGGTCCAGCTCTGAACTCTTCTGGACGGAATCCCCCTTTTCTCTTAGTTATAGTGATGTCAAAGGTTCCCCCTCCCCCCTCCAAAAACCAATTTCGGTTGTAAAACAGTCATTTTTGCTAATGAGAAAATCATCCACCTCGCAGTTCAGAGTAGAGGCATGAACACTTTCTGCCTTTTTTCTTTTTACATCGTATCAAAATAATGCTATTCTTCATGTGTTCTTGGTTGCTGATCTAAGAAAGTTGCTGACAATCAAAAGATGTCTTCTCAGTCTTTTGAGTTTTGACTCAGCTCTTCATGAATTTCTTTATATTCCAATGTTTTTCAGTAATTAACATAATGTTGTACTTTTCTTCCTCTTGTTGACTCCACAGAAATATGAATGTTCTACATAGACCAGATAGCTGATGTGTTAATTTTTGTTCATTTACTAGCTTGAACAGCTTGTTGTCGAAAACGTCCTGGCATTTAATGAGGGCTTTTGGATTCGGCTTGCTGCTCGAACAGACACATGCAAATCCGAAGATGATAAAGCATGGTTTTTTACTGGGTTGATAATTTTTCTTATTTGATTTCAACTTGTAAAACCATTTGGAAATTTACATTTTACAACATGATATCTTCATCTGAAAATTATATTCTACTTTGCAGAAGGATTATGAGGAATTGGCGGTGTCTATAATGAGCATAGTTGATCGCCTGGTTCACAAAACTAACGTAATGTCCCCTCACATTTAAATGCTAATGAAGTATGGATGCCATTACGTAGTGACTTTACTAATACTACTGTAAAGTTTACTAAACTTTTAATTGCATGAACAACACTAAAGAAAATACATTGTTTCTTCTATATTTGTTATATTCACTTGGTAGTTCTGAGTTTGAACCTTATTCAGGGAAACCTACTTTTCTTTCTCCTTTTCCTTTTCTCATATTCACCACTGTACTTTATCCATGATATGTGATCTTTATTGTTCAGCGTGTCTACCTACAAGCTGCTTTCAATCCTGATTTCTGGCTAGAAGCAGGTGTGGAAATTGATCCATTTACCATTGTTCTGGTTTTTACTGCTGAAACTATATATATCAGCGTAATGATGAGCTTATTTCATTAGAGGCAGAGTTAGAATTGATCCTCCTTACCCCTTCTTTCTTACAATTTAACAAAGCTTACCCATATAGCAAATATTCTCTGTCAATGATATCACTAATTATTATTTGGTGTCACCATGAGGATAAGGCTACTGTCTGGATGTTAAACTGTAGTTTTTTTTAAAGGAAAAAAAAAAAAAAAATTTCCTTCCCTTGATTAGCTGTGTGCATTGCTTGTCTATATGAAACATGCAGTTACTTGACTTCTCGAACAATTCATTTGTATTCATTTTCTTCTAGCATACATAATCATGCTTCATGTTCTATATTTATTTCTACGTATTTCAGTTGCACGAATAGTAGCAGAAATTGTTTTGTGCTATCGAATTTTTAATTACTTTATCTTTCCCTGGAAAAAGACATGTTTCCCGCATTTTTATTTTAGGTCGACATAAATTGAATGTTATACTATAGTTCATCCTCTAACTTGGCCATACCTTCTGCTTTTAGATTTCCGAATAATTTGGCAGAGTCATGTTTTTGTGACTTTAGCTTAAGATTTAGATTTCTTTCAATCAGAAGATGAATTTGGTAAGGTTATGTTTTCTTTGATGCAGGAGATGATAGATTCTTCAACAGATATACTTAAGGAAATTCTAAACCCAGTAGTCACTGAAGCTGAAGAAGTTTCATGGCCTCCAAGAGATCCTGAAGCTCTCATATTGATGGAAAAAGTAAATCACTGGTTGGAACTTATCTAAATTAAGTTGCCTACCTATTTGAACAGTAATTGTTACTTTTAATCAATACCTCACAGTAGTCTTAGTTATGTTCATCTCAGTGCAGACTGTTAGTTCCGTTCTTACTCTAAGAGAAATTTTGAACTATTCATTTGAGACCTGGATATACTTCTATTATTAAGCGATAGAGGGTTCAAGATAACATAATAAACATGGAAATTGGGAAATGCTAATATGGATGCGTATAAGAACTTTAGAACGTAGGTGTTAAACTTGTACATCATGTAAGAGTTGGTATTTGTAGTTGCTGGCAATAATGTCTGAGTCCAGACTGACCAAGGTGGCATCATGTGAAATGATGGTCTATGAGTGCCTTCCACTGGAAGGTGCTTGAATGTGTATTAAAGAGTTATGGTGTTCTTAACTGGTCAGCGATAATTTTACTTCTAAATATAATTTGCAGCTGACCAATTTCTATTTTCCTAGTAGGATTTGGTTTGAAACTCAAAATCAACACCAGAGGAGAGCTTCAAATTTAGAAGTTTAGAAGTGTTATAGAGACATAAAAACCAAATGTATGGCCTATTATGATGTTATTCCTTATGTCACCCTCCATAGACTTCTAATCCTAGAGTGGTTTAATTATCATTAGATATTTCTTGTCATTCTGATGCCTACTATCTCCATATCCTGTATATCAATCCATTGCAATATAACTGTTCTTTTCTACCTGCTAGTGCATTTACGATGTTAGTCAATGCTTGATTAAGTTTATAATAGTCTTGACATAATTATAAAAGCATGTTTTCAATATCTAGTTTGATAAGGTTGTAAAATTATTAGACGGTAGACATATTTGATTTGTGATGTGATATTCTTTTCAGAGAAGAATAACTCCTCGTGACATACCAGTGATTTATTAGGACATTGTACTTCAACATATAAATTTGAAAATTTTCATGGGGATTTGTCTCTTGCAAATGGTATCTGCAGAAATGCCTTTTTTTCCCCGATTCTGCACCACTCTTTAGCATTACAGTATCATGATATTATTTTCTATATTCACTAGGAAATAGCCAAAAAGGAACAAGCAGGGCAACTGGATGAAGGTTTTCTTGCAGAGGTCAATGCCCAACTACGTCAAGTAAGTTTGTCCGCGCACGTGAAAGTTTCTTATTTTTTCGGTCTCTCATTTATATGTATCCTTGAATTACCCTTGTAAAAATTGGTAACCTATTTACAATGTGAATCAGCAGGTAGAGTTATGTGTAATGCGTATACAATCTTCTAGAATAAAGAAAATGAATAGCTGCAGATTTGATGTGTCGAGGATCTTATTATCCTTTTTGAAGATGTTTTGGTAAAACTAAGTCCATTTTCATGTTGAAAAAGTATTTTCCATGTCCACGAAAGTTGAGATTTAATTCATAGGTTACAATACATGTGATGTTATTCTATCCGTCATAAGACAAGTCTTGATATTCATTCCCAGTCGCATGCCATGTTCGATCATACAATCCTATTAGCAATTATTATGTTTTAATCTTACCAGTGTAGATAGCATGACTAAATAAGATTTTTTTAGTGAGGCTATTGTATTCCATGTTACTTCTTGCCCGTTATTGTATACCATGTTTGATCTTACAATCTCATTAGCAATTATTATGTATTAATATTACCAGTACAGATAGCATGACTAAAATGATCTTTTTTAATTTTTAATGAGGCTATTGTAGAACCTAGGTTTCAGGACAGTTTGAAACCGCCAACCATTACCCAGGTAGGCAATTTTTTTTTCTTGAGAAAATCATCAATCTTGACCATTAGGAACAACCAAGTAGCTAAATTATGTAACAAGCATATGTTGACTAACTGCAATTTATTATATTCTGTTCTAACTAGTGAATCTGTTCAAGAACTATTAAAGAACAAAAATGTCAGCCTCCTATATAAAATGAGAATGACTTCATTGCTATTTTTCCTTTTCTTTTCATTTTGACTATTGTAAGATAATAGCTTCATAATATAAGATTGTTTCTTCTAATACTTATCACTCGCATTGAGGTTACTTCCTTTTTTTTCCCTTCTCCATTAATAATATTTGTATTCCTTTTCTCCTAACCTATTGCAGTCCAAAGAAGATGGAGATAAGCCGGGTCTTGAGGCCATGCTGCAAAAAGTTTTACAAATTTATGCTTCCAAAGTACTGCGAAAACGTAGCTATGCATACAAAGGTATAAAAATCTGTAAGATGTTGAGCTTTTGATCTGGATCATTATCTTCTTGCGCTCAATCTAAATATAACAACTATGAGCTAATTGCAAACATTTAAACATGGAAAACATAAACAATTGAAATGTATGTAGAATTGAGAAAGAAGTTAATAGTTTGGTTACAGCACATAGGCTATTCATATTAACATATAATATGCTGAACGTTCTTAGATGCATAAATGAAAAAACTTTTAGCTCTAGATCTTCATAGTGCTATTATTTTGATGAAATTTTAAACCTGGAGTGACTTATTTGTTGACAGCATTTGTTTTTCTTTCGTACCATTTCCAGTTAGAAGAGAAAATTATGCTCACCTTACACATCCATGCGCACATGCACGTACACTACAAATCCTTTATTGATTTATTTTCCCTGGAAAGGAAACCTTCTGCAAACCAGATCAAAACTATAGGATTCCTAAAGTCAGTTTCCCTAGCACATAATTGTCTTACACCTTCCCAAAAGAAAAAAAAAAAAAAAAAAACGAAGCAAAAGAAACATGAGTGGTATTCATGTATGTTTTCTTTTTTCTCTCTTGTGGATCTTGCTTCAGGTTTAGTTTGTTTCTGCAGACATTTTTCTAGATTCCAACTTTGTTTTTGTTGTTTGGATATTTCATCTTTTTTAAATGTTCTGCATGCCCTGCAATAATTATTACAATGAATTGTCTAACATTATGTTCATCCTTTTGGTTTGTTTCACTTTTTCAGATAAATCCTTCTATTCCTTGTCAATCAGTAGAGAAGTAATTTCTTCTTTGTTTCATTGATGTAGTGCTAAACTATTTTCTATTGCAGGGGACAAAATTTTAGTGGCAGAACAATTTCTTGAAACCATAATCGGAGGTAACTTGAGCTTGTCATAATCAGGTCCTTCCACAGGAGAAAGCATCTTTTATAAAGTTCTCCCTTTAGACTGCTTGCACCTTTCAAATTAGTTTACTGTCTTTTTTGTTTTTGTCTTTGTGTTTGTGCGTGCCTGCGTGTGTGTGCGCGCACGTGCTTGCACGCATGGTATTCCATCTGTTACATTTACATAATCAGGGAGCCATATGATTGCTTAAGGTAGACTAAAGCTTAGCTTCTTAATTGGCTTCACCTAACATCTACTGCCAATTGAGCTTTAGCCCAAGCATTGTCAACACGCATTTCAAGTGAAAGGCATTGGTTCAGACCTCTACGAAATCGATGGAAAAAGTAGTTTTCGATAAACAATTAGGAGCACACTTTTGGAGGAAAATAGAAGCACATTATTACAGGCTTGTGGAGCCTAGTGGTCATCTACTCGCGAAGCAGGAGTATGTAGTGGAGTAGGATGGTATAAGTCGGCCCATGTTAACCCCTCCAACTCGCTGCAAATACACTATGACCTAAACTGCAAGAGCAAACATATCCATGTAACACACACAAAATGCCTGATGCTTCAGCTGTAACTTCTTAATATTTATCTCTACTTAGATGATTCCACACCCGAATCCTTACGAGTTAAGATTTCTTGAGTGAAAGGCAGTTGGAAAAGTTCTCAAGTCTTGAAGACATTCCCATTGAGGTCAGTCCAGTTAAAGGAAGCAGAATAGAACATATTCTGCTGTGGGTCATGAAGCAATTTATACTTTAGAATGCAACTTTAATGCCTTGCCATTCTGTCCTAGCGAATTATCCTATCCACACTGAGATCCATGACCTCTTGAGTTGTCATGGGTGCATTACTCGTGCTCTCTTGTAACCACCTTCCTATTTAAAAATTCTTCTCAGTGTAAAATAAGGTTTACGCTAAAAATTTAATAAAGGCATTTCAGATGATCTAACCATGTTGGCTTGCTGCAGCTCCAGAGGAGAACTGGAATAAGTTGTTGATAGAGGGACTAAACATTGGAAAAGGAGAAATTTCACCTGAGGAATTTTATTCTGTTATTAAGAAGCGAATAGAGAGAACCTTAATTCGTACAGTAAGATCAAGATATTTTTCCTTTCAATTCTCAACTAATAGGCATGCAATATGGTTTTATAATTTTCAACACTAATATTTTGTGACAGGAAGGAGGCTCTTATCAGCAGCGTATCCTAACCGAGTATCTAAGAGGCATTCAATTGAGAACAGAGGATGTTGTTAAGACTTTACAAGGTCCACAACAATGAATACTGTCATCTATGCTAGAAATATAATGTGAATCAATATATATATATATATATATATATTTTCTGTTCGCCAATTCAGTTTGACACATAATTTGAATCTCGGTTCAAAATGAAACATGGTAACCAATTATTCAGCTCTAGTGGCTACGGATGCTTGGATCTTGTACTGGTCAACTTTTCATATTTGGTATAATTTATTATGCGTAATCTTGGTTCCAATGTGTATCTGTGTCTGCAACCGAATTGCCATAGAGAAGTAGTGTAGTGATTAGGAGCAAATGCGAATTGAGGGGTTGGCATTGGACAGAGCTAACCCAATCCAAGCTCTATAAAATGAGTGGCATTACTGGGATGCACAGTTAGCACTTTGTACAATTAAATTAGGCATCCCAGGAGATTATTATTAGTCAGAGGAGTAAGCTTGTTGTCATATTTAGTTTAGTTAGAGGTGGCAGTGGCAGCGACCGTTCGCTCCCATATAAATACGAGTGTCGGTGGGCGAGAATACTGCCTACGCGTCTTAATACTGATGGGACAATGCCCCGTGGCTGACCACCCCCGCCTCTTAAACTGTAATTTGTAACTGTTAACTCTTACTACTACTACTAAATAGAGATCCGAATCGTTGGGAGGGGAGCTCTTCCCTCAAAATCCAAATCCAAATCGTGTCATTACGAGCCTTTTCCTTCGACGGTATCCACCCTCAATTCCTACCAAAATTATGGGATCTTTCTCATCCTCAGCCTCTCCTCTCACTCATTTTACTCTCAGCAATTTGCTCATTCTCCTGTTTGGGTTGTCTGAGCCCGTCCCCAGCGCTCCCGGATCAACAGCAGCTTTTGAAATTGTCAAGCCTCTTTCCCTCATCTTCTTACAATCAATCAAGATATTATACAACCACAACAAGTAATTCTCTCTGGTTGTCTTCATCCCTCCATCTCCCTGTTCCCCCAAACAAATAATCAATCCATGGCGGGGTTCAACAAGAACTCGCGTGGTGCTAGGAGAGGCTCCTCCTCCTCCTCCTCCTCCTCATCATCCTATGTTTCCACGACCACCACTCTCCTCGTTGTGGGCTGTTGTCTTTTTGCCGTCTACACGTTCACCTCCTCCTCCTCCTCCATCAGTTCTACGCATTCCACACCCGCTGGTTCCAATGTCAGCCACCGCCACATGCGCAATGCCGTCCCTCGCCCCAGAACCGTTCTGCGGGATCCTCCTCCTGTTATGGTTGAGGCTCATGATGACACACAGGGCGATCTCCCTGAGGATGCCGTCAAAGGACATCATGAATCTATCTCTTCCTCGGCTTTGGGTCAAGAGAACCAACAACATGTGACCAGTACTTCCGCCGGGACCGAGGAGGACAGCCTTCCCGAGCCAGAGGCTGTGCAGCATGAGAAGCAGCAGCAGGAAGAAGAGGTCGAGACTCGTCGAATCAACCAAGAGGAGGTCACCCAACAACAGGATCAAGCCCAGGACCAGCAGCTCAATTCTGATGCTGCCTCCATCGCCCAGACCAATGAAGAAGAGCAGCAACTACAGGAACCACAAGCTACTGGACAGAGAAATGACGATCAGCAACAAATCGAGGAGCAGAATAATGAAGAACATCAACAGCACCAGCAGCAGCACCAGCAGCAGCAGCAGAGTGAAATCAACAAAGAGGAGCAGAATCAGGAGGATACTAACAACAATGGAGCCCAGAATGTTATCGAACAAGTAATAGATGGGAGTGACTCCAAAGAAGAAGAAGGGGGCATCATAAGCCAGTCTCAGATTGAACACGACATTGATGGAACTACCGAAAACTACCAGAATTCACAACAAGAAGAACAACGGCAGGACCATCAGCAACAGCAACAGGAGCAACAAGAACAGGAACAACAACAAGAGCAGAGTCAGGAACAACAGGAACAGGTGCAGCCACAAGAGCAGCAGCAGCAGGATGAACAACAAGAACAGCAACTGGAGCAACAACAACAAGAGCTACAGCAGGAGCAACAACAACAACAGCAACAGGAGCAGCAGGAGGAGCAGCAACAAGAACAACAAGAACAAGAACAAGAACAAGAACAACAACAACAACAACAACAGGAGCAGCAGCAGGAAGAGCATCAGCAAGAACAATGGCAGCAAGAGTCCTCCCAATCACAGCAGACAGAATATGAAAGTACTATCGGAGGAAACAATGAAAACAATCAGCAAAATGAAGACAACCAGATTGTAAATGAGCCTCTCGGGGATGGCGGGACCCAATCAGTTGTTTTAGAAGAGAACAAGAGCGACAAGGGGACATGGGTTACACAGGCAGACCAGTCTTCAAGCGAGAAGGAGAGGAGGAAGAAGGAGCTACTGTCACACGAAGGAGGAAACATCTCAGGGGGTGAATGGGAGTTGTGTAATGTCACTGCTGGACCAGACTACATCCCTTGTCTCGACAATGAGAAGGCCATCAAGCAGCTTCACAGCTTCAGCCATTTTGAGCATCGGGAGAGGCATTGTCCTGAGGAGAGCCCAACCTGTCTTGTTCCCCTTCCAAAGGGTTATAGGCGATCCATCCAGTGGCCTCAGAGCAGAGACAGGGTAAGAAAATCTAGTTTACAAGTAAAGTTTAAACCTCCCCTTAGAAACTAGTGTTGCCTGCAAACTTATGTAAATGATTCGTGTTATGTTAGATTTGGTATAACAATGTTCCCCGCACTAAGCTCGCTGAAGTTAAGGGGCATCAGAACTGGGTGAAAGTTACAGGAGAGTACCTTACATTTCCTGGAGGTGGAACACAATTCATTCATGGGGCTCTTCATTACATTGATTTCATACAGAAGGTAAGGCTTCTCGCTTTATGATTCTTCATTTTTATTTACCTCTGTATAATTGGCAAACTTCTGTTTTATTAGCGTGATGACTTGAGACCTCTCCTTTATGAATTTGGTGCATATTTTCTTATATATATATATTTAATTATTATACATATTTTTAACTAAATATATATACTAATTAGTTAGGACTGCCTTTGAAAAATAAAAAAGAAACATTCTCGGAATTGTACAATTAAAAATATCTTGTTTCAGTCTCCTACTCATTGCACTTTAATTCTGTATCGTATTGAATCTCCGGTTTTCTTGGTAGTCTGTGCCTGAGATAGCATGGGGCAAGCATACTCGAGTGATACTGGACGTTGGTTGTGGGGTTGCTAGCTTTGGTGGTTATCTCTTTGAGAGAGATGTGCTTGCAATGTCTTTTGCTCCCAAGGATGAACATGAAGCTCAAGTTCAATTTGCTCTTGAAAGAGGAATTCCAGCAATATCTGCAGTCATGGGCTCCCAACGACTGCCCTTTCCAAGCAGAGTTTTTGACATTGTGCACTGTGCTCGCTGTCGTGTCCCATGGCATGCAAATGGTATGATTTGTATCTCTCTCACTTCTGTTTTTGCTCTTCCAAATTCTGGCTATTATGGTTTCCTACTTTCCTAGTTAGTTCTGACGAGCTTGTGCTTGCCTTAAAATAGGTGGTGCACTGCTTTTAGAGCTAAACAGGGTCCTACGCCCAGGTGGTTTCTTTGTGTGGTCAGCTACACCTGTGTATCAGAAACTGAAGGAAGATGTCGAGATGTGGGGGGGTGGAGGGGGGGGGGGGGGGGGGGGGGGGGGGGGGGGGGGGGGGGGGGGGAGGGGGGGGAGGGGGG